>QRFJ01006272.1:0-34807 GCA_006176705.1 Cocos nucifera | reverse complement strand
TCAGGGGGACGGAAAACTCTTTCCGATCTACGAGGTGGAGGAGGTAGTGTTCTTATTGGCTCAACCTGATTTGGTTCCACTTGGTCCTTAGCTCGTTCTGCTTGTGAGACTTTCTCATCAAGCTTGATCTGCTTTTCCAATGCCGCTATCTTGAATAAACTATTTTTCAAGAAAGATGGCATGTCGACTCACAATCACATTTGTGGTCTTCTGGAATGTAGAAATAGTATCCTAATGACTCTTTAGGATATCCTATGAATCGAGCTCTGAAGGACCTAAACTCTAACTTGTCCGCTTGTTGTCTTTTGACATGAGCCGGACAACCCCAAATTCTGAGATGACTCAGACTTGGTTTCTTACCGTGCCATATCTCATACGGTGTGGTAGGAACGGTTTTAGAGGGAACCCTATTCAGTAGATAGATTGAAGTTAACAATGAGTGTCCCCAAAGAAAATCAGGGAGGTCTGTGAAGCTCATCATGGATCGAACCATATCTAATAGAGTCCGATTTCTCCATTCTGAAACCCCGTTGAGTTGAGGTGTTCCTGGTGGAGTCCATTGAGAGACTATGCCATTTTCCTTTGAGATAGTCTAGGAATTTCCTGGCTAAGGTATTCACCTCCTCGATCTGATCGAAGAACCTTAATGGGTTTTTCCAGTTTGTTTTTCTACTTCATGTCTGAATTCTTTGAACTTTTCAAAAGGCTTCAGACTTGTGTCTCATAAGATACACATACCCATACCTAGACAGATCATCGGTAAAGGTAATGAAGTAGACAAAATTGCCTCTAGCCGGCACATCAAATGGGCCGCACACATCAGTATGTACTAGGGCAAGGAGATCTGTGGCCCTCTCCCCATGTCCAACAAAAGGGAGTTTAGTCATTTTGCCTTGAAGACAAGGATTCACAAGTTGGATATGACTCGAAAGTCAATGGACTCAATAGCCCATTTTTCTCCAATTTGTTGATCCTATCTTCTGCTATATGACCTAATCTCAGGTGCCATAGATATCTGTCGTTTGGACTATCCCTAGGTCGTTTGGCATTCACGTTTTGCTCGATAGTTAGAATAGGTACATCAATATGTAGCTGATAAAGACCATTAATAAGGAAACCATTTGCAATTTTATTTCTTTCATAAAGAATGTTACAATGGTCCTTAAAGAAGGTGATCACATAACCTTCTTGTGCTAAGCATGAAACAGAAATCAAATTCCTGCTAGCTGCAGGCACATAAATAACAGTCTTTTAAAACTAAGTCTAAACCAGATGGTAATCGAAGAGGGTATGTTCCCACGGCTACTGCAGCAACTCTTGCTCCATTACCGATGCGTAGGATCATGTCTCCATCCCTCAGCCTCCTGCTATCCTCAAGACCCTGCATAGAAGTGCACAGATGAGCACTAGAACCAGAGTCAAGCACCCAACTGGATGCAGAAGAAACCGTAAGGTTAGACTCAATAACGAGCATACCTCCAGAAGGACCTTCCTTCTTGTTCTTTTCTTCAGGGTGGCCAGGTAAGTAGGGCAGTTCCGCTTCCAATGGCCGTCGCTATTGTTGCAATGGAAACACTTTCCTTTGCCATCGGCCTTTTTCTTCGATTCTGCCTTCTTCTTCTTTGATCTTCTTTCCTTCCACCTTTTGCTTTTTCACAGACTTCTTTTTCTTTTCCATAAGACTTTCTTTTGGAAGAAGTCCGTTCCATAGCAAGAACTGAGCCTTTAGAACCTTTCATAGAAAGCTCAGCGGTAACCAGCATATTCATTAACTTCGGCCAAGGAATTCTGAAGTTTATGCATGTGGTAATTCATGATGAATTGCCCATATGCATCAGTCAAGGATTGCAGAATGAATATCGTTCTGCAGGTCCAAGTCCAACTTCACACCGAGCTTCTCAAGCTCTTCCATGTCCTTGATCATTGTCAGACAGTGATCTTGGACTGACTGCCCATCACGCATCTTAGCCTTAAAAAGTCATTTTGTGACTTGATATTTGGCTGCGCGACTCTGTTCACCAAACATCTCCTGCAGGTGAGCCAACATTTGGCGAGCAGTCCCGATATCTTCATGTTGGCGCTGGAGCTCATCAGACATCGAGCCCAACATGTAATATCTGGCCTTATTATCTTCGTCAATCCATTTTTCCAGAGACGCTCTCTGTTCAACAGATGGACGGGCTGGTAATGTGGGAGGGTCCTGGTCCAAAACATGGGTTAACTTCTCGAACCCAAAATAATTTTGTAGTTCCTGAGCCAATCTTTATAATTGGGTCCAGTCAGTCTATGTGTGTCCAGGATACGTGCCAATGGGTTGGACGCAGACATTTTCCTGTAGAGAGTCAAAGATTCTAGTTAGATACTGTAATTTTGACTTGACCAATTTATTTAGGGATTTTATTTTTAAACAAATTAGCTCCCACTATTTTCTCGGATCCCTACACTCCCTCTGTAGAGATGCAAAAATCTCCACGATTAATGATTTCTAGTGGGTGGTGCGGTCTCACCAACTGACTCATCACCTCACCTAACAGTTATTGGTGATGGGTTAGCCAATGAGTGAACAACTCTTGTTCAATGATTCTCTAATCATGGTGCACCCAAACTTGGTCTCTAATTCATGAATCTCACCGTATCCGGAAAATATGATCCACTCCTTAGTTAAGTCAGACCCACCATTTGCATAGACTGGGTTCCTAATTGAGTCTCTCACCGTATCCAGGAATATTGAGCCCAACTCATCCTCCAGCCCATAGCATCCAATGCCTAATAGACCTAAATAGACTGTATCTGAGCCTCTTAGGTGGAAGACCTCATCTTTTCTTAGACTTAATTCAGGTCTCAGAAACAGACTTGGCTTGATCCCATCTGGGTTAGCTCGGATTATTGACCACCTCAACAGAACTGTGTCAACAGATATGAGGTAAGTGAGACGGTGGAAGGAATTGATCAACCGCTTAGACCTAATTGAGCTTGGGTTACCTACAATCCAGACTCTAACCTCTGAGCCTAATTAGGTCTTGATCGTGACTCCCACCCAGACTTTATTAGGCTGGTCAATTTAAGCATGTTGATCCCATTAACCAACTCTTGATCTTTGAAAATTCTAATTGAGCAATTTTAGAGATCCTAATTAATATTCCATAAACTTAATTCTTAATTAAGTAGGGTTCATAAACAAAATATGCACAATAAATCCTAGGGTTTCAGGATCTAGGGTTTTGCAGAAAGTAAGTTTTGGGTTTCTGATTAAGGACGAACACGCAGCACCCCTACACATCATAAGAACACCCCATCGAATGGGAAGAGAGGGCCTTTAAACCCTTCTTCGTTCTTATGACCGGACGGCCAAGAGGAACGCCTTAATCAGGAACATTCAATACTACAAAACAATATCAGATCTATATCATATATCTCATATATAAAGTAGATCTAATCATGGCATATTTTGCATACATCTCATGTATCAAATCATGCATGTTTTCAGATCTAAATTATCTCATAATAATCTAAAAAATTAGATTTAAATTGATCTAATCAAAATAAATTCTAATCTAGACAATTATGTAGAACTATTCTACAACTAGTCTAGACATGCATCAATCATATCTCATATGATATTCAAAAATTAAATAATTTTTATTTGCTATTTTTTAGATGTTATTATAACACTTATAATATCAAAAAATAGTAAATAAAAAGATCTAAAATATGATTTAATCAGATTAAATCAAAAAATATGCAAGAACTATTCTATAGAACTATTCTATTCTAGAACTAGTCATGCATATCTTCTAATCTTAGATCCAAATTATTTAATTTTAATTTTTTCTGATTTCAGATCTGATCACATCTCATGTGACATCTGAAATCAATTTATTTTCTAATTAAAATAAATTTAAAAATCAGATCTAAATAATTTTAGAACCATGGCTCTGATACCAGTTGAAGGGAAATCCTGATTTCCCGGTCCAGGTTCGTTCAGATCTGATCAGATCAAGAGATATATTTCAAAAATTTTTCTCTTGATCCCAATCAGATCTTGATATATTTTAGATCTGATTCTTATTATTTTAATAAAATAAAATTAAAAGATAAATTAAATCAAATTTAATTTTACCTGATCTTGGGTAATCCTATTACCCTGTTGATGATCCTGATTGCAGCGGAAGGTTCTGGATCTTAGCCACGCAAGCGCCTGGCCTCTACCGGTATCCACTCGGGTTGGATCTGGAGATCCTCTTCTTCTCTATCACACCTCCAAAAATTAGATCTGGATCTGATCTGGAGGATCTTCAAAACTCTTTTGAAGATCAGCAGTCGTCCTTTGCAGCAGCGCAGCCTTCTTGCTTTTGATCGCCTTTCTTTGATCTGAATCGCACCAACCAAGGTCCAAAACTCCTTTTGGACGTGGAGAGCAAGGGGAGAAGAGACTATGGCATGGAGGAAGGAGGGGAGAGGCAGCCTTGGGGCATGGGGTTTCTCAAATTGAATCTCTTATTGAATCTGAGTTGGGCGCAGACAGGGTCTTATTTATAGACTAAGCTGTGATCCAACTCCTCTTCTTCCCAACCAATCACAACCCTTTGTGAAATCAGATCTAAATCTGATTGGTGGGAATAGAGATAGAGACCCCTGGATTCCTCCTTAGAGGGTGCCTAAGACCAGTCAAAGTTGGTTCTTAGAAGAACTCTAATTGGAATCCAAAAAGGAGATGGAGTCCTTGTCCGTCCAACAAGGACTCCTAGGCGCCCTCCAACTTGGGCACACGCCTAGGGTGGCGTGCGCCCCCCTTCTCCTTGCCAGGTTCTGGCAGGGGGACAGGCCCCCACCAGCTCTCCAATAGGTGCATGACATGTGGTCAAAAGTCAAAGTGTCAATGGTCAACGTTTGACCAGTCAAAGGTAGACTTTTGACCAAAGTCAAAGAACAAGAAATGGCAGGTGACCAAAAATGGCAGGTAATGTCTTACAAAATAAGACAACCTTTTCTGACTTGGACAACCTCCAGTCAGACCATATGAAGGCCTCTGATTGAGCACAAACTCCTTTGGCTCAGACAGGACAACTTATTTATGATAGCAAAAGAAGAACGTTAGGTTCAATCGAGTGCTAGCACGATTTCCTTGAACCTAATTGAATCTCATTCAGATCAATTGAACTAGATCAGTTCAATTGATGATCACCAGATTCAAACCCTTGTTTGTGTGACCCAGTTAGGTTCAGTTCTGTATGGTAATGGGATATGTCATGATCTCTATCATCGACATCATCGAAACTCCTTTCGATGGATCAGAACTCTTCTGATTCGAACAGCTAGAATGATCGATCATCTAAATCATTCTAATTGCTCCCAAAATCCACCAGTGACACCTAGCAGTATATGGTGGCAACCCATCAGAGCTGAATGCGAACCTCTTGGTGCAGCTACCTGTGTGATTCAAGTTCTTCTATCTTGAGCCCCGATCAGATTAGGGTTAAGGTGAACTCGTCAAACCCTAGTCTCTGTCATATGATGTAATCATTCGATTCGAGTCCAATGTGAAAATCTAAATAGAAACTCTTTCTATTATTTCACTCTACCATGGCCATGGGCATTTCTGGACTTGATTCTCATGATCATCATAGGGCTGCTCCTCTACCACCGAGGTAGATAGATTCCATCTTGATGCAATCCAGTTCCTACAATGAACATGTCATAGCCAACATACACCTCAGGGTTTCCATATGGCTAGGAGACCGAGTAATGGTGTAGTCAAACTATAACACCCTCAAGGTGAACTGCCGATGCATCTCAGGTCAAAGAACCAGACACACTACTGCAGCATCGAGTCAGTCATTGACGAGAAGGTAGACTCCCTAATGACTACTCGAGGTGGTCACGCTCAGTGCCCTCGTTCTCTAACGAGTACCTGTACTCTCGCTCCGGTGTCTCCACACCGTAGACTCAAGACTCATCTACTAAAGAGAAGCGATTGTACACCAACCTTCCGGATCAATCACCATCCTCGTGATGATCCTATGGTCAGGGAGCAATTTATGAGTTAATAATGATTATTCATGTCTTAAATTTTCAACTCTTGAAAATATGAATTATCATTACCATTAACTCAAAGGATGTATCACAGACACTAAATACACATATGTGATAGAAAATAACCCATTTTATTGATTTATAGTCAAAATTATAATTTTGCCCCTAGAAGTGTATTACAAGTGTCAGCCAATTCTGGCTTCTAGGGCACATATATCTAACAAGGATACCACATTTATCATGAGATATGAAAGGGCATATAGCCGAGCTACTCCATATCAGGCGTAGGCCTACACTCTCACACCTGTGGATTTAGGATTGTCTGGCCTATGTCAAACGTTTGTATACAGATAAGCTTGGACCTCGGTCTGATAAGTGTGTGTTTATAAGGTATCCCAAAGAAAGTAAAGGATACTATTTCTACCATGCTGATGAACAAAAGGTGTTCATCAGCCTTAAGACAATCTTTTTGAAAAAAAAATTTCTTGGTGAAAAAACTGTTGCCTCTAAGGTTGAACTTGAGGAAGTTCAATAGGTAGAAAAATCAACACCTCTAGCTGAACCGAAATCGGATTTGATTAGATCAAATTTGGAGCTTAGTATACCTGCACCATTAAGGCGATCTGGTAGAGTACCACATCAGTCGGATAGGTACTATGATTTCTTAGTTCGAGATGGTGATCCCATCGAACTTGATGAGAGCGATGAGGATTCGATCACCTATAAGGATGCTATGCAGAGACCTGATTCTAAGAGATGGCTTTAGGCCATGAAATCTGAAATAGAGTCCATGAAGGCCAACGATGTGTGGACATTGGTTGACCCATCTGAAGGGGTTAAACCCATTGGATGTAAATAGGTCTTCAAAAGAAAAAGGAGAGTAAACAAAAAGGTGAAAACTTATAAAGCCCATCTGATTACTAAGGGGTATCGTCAACGTCATGATATTGACTATGATGAGACGTTCTCCCCTGTGGTAATGCTCAAATCCATTCGGATAATGCTTACGATAGCTTTTCATCTGGACTATGAGATCTGGCAGATGGATGTGAAAATAACTTTCATAAATAGAGAGCTGACTGAAGAGGTGTATATGATACAATATGAGGGGTTCACATCCACAGATGAGTCCAAGGTGTGCAGGCTTTAGAGATCTATTTATGGATTGAAGTAGGCATCTCAGAGTTAGAACATGCATTTTGATAAGGTGATCAAAACATATGGCTTCGTTAAGAATGGAGAAGAGCTCTGCATTTACAAATAAGCAAATGGTCCAGTAATAGTATTCCTTATCTTGTATGTGGATGACATTTTCTTAATCGAAAATGACATCCCTGCACTCCAGGGAATAAAAGTCTAGTTATCATCACGGTTCTTCATGAAGGACTTGGGAGAAGCATCCTACATCCTAGAGATGAAGATCTATAGAGATAGATCTAAGAGGATGCTTGGGTTATCGCAGTCTACATACATAGATACTGTACTGAAGAGGTTCAACATGGAGAATTCCAAAAAGGACTATCTTTCGATAGGCCATAAAATTTTTCTCTCTAAGAAGGATTGTCTAACAACTCCTAAAGAGAGAGAGCGTATGAGTAGAGTTTCATATGCTTCGACAATGGGATCTATCATGTACGCCATAACATGTACAAGACCAGATGTGGCATACTCACTAGGAGTAGTGAGTAGATACCAATCTGATCCTGAAAAAAATCACAGAAAAGTTGTTAAAGCTATACTTAAGTATTTAAGAAATACTAAGGACCAGTGGTTAGTTTATGGCGAGTCAGATCTGAAACTTGTGGGATTTATAGACTCTAGCTTTCAATTTGACCATGATGATAGCAAAAGCATGTCAGGATATATCTTTACTCTGAATGATGGAGCCATCTACTGGAAGAGTTCCAAGCAGCATACTGTGGTAGACTCTATTTGTGAAGCAGAGTACATGAAAGCATTAGATGCTGCAAAGGAAGCTGTGGCTGAGAAAGTTTATCATCGAGCTTGAAGTAGCATCCTTCTTTGATGGTCCGATCCTGCTCTACTATGACAGTACTAGTTCCATTGCTTAGACGAAAGAACCAAAGACACACCAGTAGATGAAGTACATTCTACACCGCTTCCACCTAGTTTGGGAGATCGTGGATCGAGGTGACGTCGATCTTCAAAAGATCGATGGAAAGAAAAACCTGACCGACCCCTTCACTAAAGCCTTGGCAATAAAAGAGTTCGACAACCATAAGTCGAAGATGGGTATTAGATACTGTGCCGAGTGGCTTTAGGACAAGTGAGAGTTATTGAAAAATGTGTTCCAAAGTTAATCATCAGCCTGTTGATGGTTGAGCTACATTGTATCTGTAATTGATTCATTAATGAATCAAATATATTTTTGGCATCTTTTCATCATAAAGTATTCATCTTCTAACAAACTCCATTATTGTGATGAAGTTCTTAGGACTATTTAGATTTGATAAAGAGAGGATTTATCGATTAGTCCTTAAATTTATTCACGATCAAATGATAGGCTGTTAATTAGGACGATAGCGTTTATTGAGCATAGGTCATTGTATGCCGTATAGGTTGGTTGTCCTCTTAACTAAAGAGTGTGGAGACACTGGCATGGCATATAGGTGAGATGTATGGATACATCGTTATTGAACGTGACCAACTTCAGAGCATTTTGCTATCGAGAATGTCTCTGATGGGATATAGGTTAAGTATTCCTTAGACCTGAGATCACCTCGGTGACTTGCAAGCAACTCACTATGCTTTGGTATCAGACTAACTAAATTTTTAATTCAATAACAGAAGGCTTCTGGGCACAGTCAAGTACTTATGAAGTCGGTGTATGATTAAGATGGAATTGACCACTCCAAGAGTTGAAGAAGAATGTATCACTCTATTTCAATATAGCAAAACCTTGGCCAGGATAATCCATCAAATGGATTTAATATTTTAAAATACAATGTGAACAACCTGATCAGAGTTAACGGTTGAACTCTGAGGTGTCCTATGAGAATTTTGGTCAAAGGGATGAATTATATGATAACTATATCGCATGGGTTCTAAGGATGTTGTTCTACACATTCGACCTATCCGACCATCGGGTACCATTGCTTGATGGTCACTTCGATTGGTATAGAAATCTATTCTTATGCTACCGACTTAGGTTCAGACCTATGAGATCACATACATTAGAGCTCATGATCTGATCGGATGGTTGATCAACGATTAAGAATTATTCTAGGGTTAAACAATCAATACGATTGGTGTTTAACCTAGTGCAAGTGTTGCAGGAGGATTGATTAGCAATTAGATTGCTAATTAGCTTTATTTGATTAACCTAGAGGGTTGAGATTAAGTCTAATTAAATATAATTTAATTAGATTTAGTTTGAACTTGATTGGATCAAGTCTAATTAGCTTATTGGATAAGCCAAGTGCAAGGAAGAACTAGTCCTAGTTCAATTAGGACTTGGGTCAACCCAATTTCTAATCTAATTAAAAATTAAATTAAAATTAAATATAATTTAATTTAATTTAAATAGATTCTTAATTAAATTAGAACCTATTTTAATTGGGTTAAATAAATTTTAATTTTATTTGATCTAAAGATCAAGTTGGACCAAGTTAAATTGGAAGTTCAAGTAAGACTAGGACTTGTATCAACCCAATCTCTAATTTAATTAAAAATTAAATTAAAATTAAATTAAATTAAATTTGATTTAATTAAGGTCTTGGTTAGACTAATATCTATTCTAATTGGTTGAAATAAATTTAATTTAATTTGGTTAAAAGATTTAATTTGACCAAGTCAAATTGGAAGTCCTAGTATGACTAGGACGTCCCTCCTTGCACCACCTTAGCCCCAACACCCCCCCCACTCCTATTTTTTAGGATTTTTTCATGGAAAATCCTCTCCCCAGACCCTCTCATGCATGCCCTTCTCTTCCTCTCCTATTTATTTGGGAATTAGTTTAGGACCAAGTCAATAGATGGAAAGTTGTTGTGGTATTGGACTCTATATGATAGAATCCCAACAAACATTGACTCTTCCCTTGTGTGCCGCCCCACCCTGATTTCTTTTATGATTTTCATGGTAAAAGAAGGGTTTTTGTGCACTCTTTTGTGGAGGTCCATGGCATGGGATGAGGAGGGGGTGCCCAATTGTTGGGCGCCCCAACAACTTGCCATATATGGTCCTGCCTTGTCTAGAAATTTAATCTAAACAAGGCTCTTCCATAACTTATGATTTAAAACTAAATTTTACTTGAATATTTTGTGGAACATAGACCTTTGAGAGAGGATTTGTGTGTGTGAAAATTAAAGGAAAATGATTCTTGGGCATTGAGATTCAATAGACATAAAATTAGATGTCTAGGTGAGAGCAGAGAGAAGAAGAAGAGGGTCTTCATCTAGGGTTGCTGTGTTCACCTCTTCCCTTCCTCCTTCTTTGAGTTTTCTGAGAGTGTCTCATATTTGAAACCTTCTCTCCTCTTTCTCCTCTTTGGAAGAGTTCAAATCTAGAAGAAGAAGGCATCTGATCGACCATCGAAGAAAGATTAGCATAGTACTAGCATACTGTGTTGATTTCCTATATTAGGATTTCTGATCGTGCTTGTGGGCTCGTGTGGACGACTCATAGAGGCCAGATATGTGTGTGGCTCATGACTTCATCCTTAAATCTAGATTAATAAGTTAGAACATCTAACTTGCATGGATAATAGATCTGATCTATCGATTTCATACCTACATTAGATGTAGTGTAGATCTAGGTTGATGTGATCAACCTTTCCTTCTCCTTTATATTTTTAAATTTTGATTTAATATCATGCCTTGATCATTAAATAGATCTAAGATGTAGGTGTTTAGATATTTATTTAAATAAATATTTAAGTTATTTAAGTCATTCGCTGCCTGATCTTGAAAAAGTTTCTAGATCTACCCATGAAACCTAGATCTAGTTCCTTCATACTTTGCTCGATACATTCTCGATACATATCTTTTTCAATCTTAATTGACTAAAATTTTTTAAGAAAAGGAAAGATTGAATATTAAAGTATACACTATGCTTGATTTCATGATTAAATCCTTTGAAAAGCTCTATTCTTCTTAAAGCTTAAAAGTGGATATCTAAAAATCAGATTAAAAGATCATATTCATTTAAAAAGGGGGAGAGTCTATAATATTTGAATTTAAGCTAATTTTTGAAAAAAAAGAAATATTTATTCAAAAGGAGAGATGATTCTTTTTATTTGACTTTATGAATTTGATACATCTCTCAATTTAATATCTTGATGTTGATTTTGATGATTTTTTTTTCTATTCTTTTCCATGAGCTTTTTGATATTATCAAAAAGGGGGAGAGGTATACTAAGTATATACTTAATTAAAGAATTAATACTTAAGAAACTCAATGAATTTCATACTTGAAACCTTAATAAATTTCATATTTAGAATCTTAATACTCATTATTTTAAATTAAAATATTATTTTGATATGAGTATATAAATTATGTGACACATTAATTAGAGCTTTTATGAAGTATGCATTTATATTTATGTATATTATCACTTCATGACTTATACTAGCCAATTTATTGAAATACATTAAATTATATTTTTATGCATATACTCAAAGTTTTGCCATTATCAAAAAGAAAAAGATTGTTGACCCCATGATTGATTTTGATGATTGTCAAACTTTGAGTGTTTAAGTATTTAACCATGTGTTTCAAGAATGGATGCAGATCTTTGCAGGTTTTCAAGTTAAAATTATAATTTTATCAAGTCGGAGATCAAGAAAAAATGATAAGAGGCAAAATCATAATTTTACAAAGTAATTTGGAGAAGAAAGGATCCGAAACAGTCTTTGGTACACTTGGCATGCAAACTAGGCCGATCCAGTCTGAGACTAAGTCATCCTAGTCTCAGTAGAAGCAAAAGATAGAAAGGGCAGAAAGCTAAATTTTGGTGATCCAGGGGACTAAGCTGACCCAGCTGAAAATTGAGTCGATCCAATAAAACTAGGCCGACTCAGTCAAAAAGTGAGCAATCTTAGTCTTAGAAAATAGAAGACTGAAATGGTGTTTCAGGATTTCTAAGACTGAGTTAACCCAGCTGAAAACTGAGCCAACCCAGTTTGGACTAAGCCGACCTAGTTTAAAACTGAGCTGGCCCAGTAACTGTAACGGCTAGTTTTCTGCACTATTTCAAACAGCTAGTTTTTTGCTCCAACAGCTATTTTAGCCCTTCCAACAACCAAAACTCCTTCTCCAGCCACTTTCAAGCATATAAAAGGCTAGAGATTCAACAAGAAAGGGGTGGAAGTGATTTAAAAGGAAAAATCATTAGATTGAGTGAGGATTATTGAATACCAATTAAAAAGAGAGAAATTGGTGCACAGAATTGAGAGCTTTTAAAGAGAAATCATCTCCAACTTCATCCTCATCCTCTCAAGTATTTTTTAAGAGAATTTGAAGCATCATTTGAGCAATCTAATAGCAACTTCTTCGAGCTTCAAAGAGTTCTAACTTTTATTTTCTATTTTGTGCTGAATTCTTATACTTGTATTTTCATTTTTTTATAAGTTTCTTTTGGGGGAAAGAAACTTGGGGTGTAGGCAAGTCCAAGATGGTAATTGGATGGTGTAAAGATTGTGGTTGATGCTCCTAGGTTAAAACCAACTGGGTGGATAGTGAACTTAAGAAAACTATTGGTGTAAGATTGTGGTTGGTTCTCCTAGGTTAAAACCAACCAGATTGATAGTGAATCTGAGAAAACTATCGGTGTAGGATTGTGGTTGGTGAGCCTGGCAAAACCTACTAGGTTTGTTTGTGATCTTGGGTTAAAACAAACGCACTGTAATCTAGGAATTATAGTGAAATTCTCAAGGAATGCTTGGGGAGTGGACGTTAGTGCGGGGTTGCACCGAACCACTATAAAATCTATGTGTTTGTATTGTGATTTTGTTTTCCTTGCCTTCTTTATTTGCTTTATATATTTGCATTATCTAGTTGCTTCTAATTCCGCTGCTACACCTTGCTTATTCACCCCAAGCATTCAAGTTTTTTTAATTAGAAGCACATATTAGCATTAGATTTTAAATTGATCAAAAATTTTTTGAAACCTGATTCACCCCCCCCCCCCACTTGGGTAGCCATACCTAGGCAACAGAAGCCACCTCTCTGGAGCTTCACCTATGAAGCCACCACTCCAGAGCTCCACCTGTGAAGCCACCACTCCGGAGCTCCACCTAATCCAAAGTCCATCTGATGCCGTGAAGAATCTGACTCTGTCACCGAGTCATCCAAGGCCAACCATCCAATGCTGCACTACTAGGCCTACTACTGCACCTCGTACACTGTTGTTGCTCATTCAAACCCTTCATACTTTATGGACCCCTCCAAAGCCATCTCGAATACCTCCACAACCCATGGGCACCTTCAAAACCTTCAGGAGCTTATCCAACTCCTCTAAATCTAGCAATTGAACACTAGAAAATTCCATCCTAGCACTTCTCCTCTTCTACCCCTAGCACCAACCATCACTTTTATTGCATCCAGAGGAACATCCTTCATCTAAATCATGACTCTTCCTGATGCTCCTGTAGAAGAAACCTGATCCATGATACTTTTGGCTGCTAGAGACCTTCTGGCACTTTTTGAGACCTCCTGGCTCTCCCTGAGACCTGCTCCTGATCTTCTTGAGAAGCCCCTGACATTCTCTGCTAACATCCTCACTATTCACACGCTTTGATATGTTGCTTGAGTATCCATCTAGGACCTTTATGTTCTCTAACACACAAAGAAATATGAACCATTCGAAGGCATTCATAATATAGCATGCATGAGGGAGCCTCCACTGTTCTCCTCCTACTGGCTCTGGATGGAGTGATCTCCTAATATCCCATTATTTCAAGTCAAATTAAGAATTCAAGTCATCCTTGGTCTTATCTTTGATATTCAAGATTGTTGTCAATAGAAGCTCGCACAGATTCTTTTCAATATGCATTACATCTAAACAATGGCGCAATAAGTTTATCTCCCAATATGGCAAGTCAAAGAAGATGCTTCCTCTTCTTACCACCAATCGAATCATCTTTTCCAAATTCAACACTGAGACCATCTAACTCTCTCAGTACGTCACTCCCAAACATTCGGCTAGGTGCCTCACCTTCTTCAATAGTGCCATCGAAGGAGCGTGCATCCCTTCTATATGGATGGTTTTGACAGCAAAAACATCGATGCCCCATATAGCTAAAGCTCCTTCGATGTGTTAACCTTCTAGATCGAATATTTTTTCTACAAATCGGGCATGCTAGCTCACCTTTGGTGCTCCAATCCGACATTAAGGCATAGGTTGGAAAGTCATTTATTGTCCACAAAAATGCTGTGCACATGAAGAATGACTCATTCAGCAAAGCATCAAAAGTTGGAACACCTTGAATATTCCATAACTATTTTAGCTCATCAATAAGAGGCTGCAAATAAACATCAATATCATTACCTACCTTCATTGATCCAGGAATGAGCACTGTCATGAAAGTGAAGGATTTTTTCATACACATCCATGGTGGAAGATTATAAATATGAATAAATTTTGGCCATACACTATGGATGGTATTTATATGCTTGAACGAGTTGAAACCATCGCACGACAAGCCCAACCTCACATTATGTATCTTATGTGTGAAGTCAAGATGTAATTCATTAAACTTCTGCCATGCCTCTCCATTGGTTGGATGCCTCAATGCATCATCTTTTATTTAGTCTTCTTCATGCCATCTCATGTTCTTTGATGTCTTTACTGACATAAACAACTTTTGTAGTCTCAGAATCAAAGAAAAGTGCCACATCAACTTTTGAGGTACATGAGTCAATATGCCATCTTTATTCTATTTTCATCTTGACACACCGCACCTCGTACACTCATTTTGGTTGACATCCCCCTTCCAATAAAGCATGCAATCATTGGGACATGCATGTATCTTGGTGTAAGTAAAATCCAGCTATTCAATAATCTTTGATGCCTCATAATTATTCTTTGAAATTTATGCATCGTCTGGAAGAATGTCTTCCAAAAGCTCTAGTATGCAGTTCACTCTATTATTACTGAATCCATTGGAGCATTTTTCATGATACAATCGGATTAAGAACTCCAACTTCATCATCTTTTCACATCTGGGATACAATAGAACATTAGCATCCTCCATCAACTTACGGACCTTCTCTACATCCTCACTGTTTGTCATTCCACCAACCATAGGATCAGGCATAGACGTAGATGTAGCATCATTATAGCCAACAAATGAAAAAATATCATGAACCATTAGTTCCACTCTCCCATCATGTTTATCGCCTCCTTGCGGCCTGCCCTCACCATGTTGGTCCCAATAAATTTTATAACTGACTTTAAAGCCATAAATAGTGAGGTGATCATTTACATCTTGACAAAGTAGCCATGGTCTATCCATACACTTTTTATAAGAACATTGGATCAGTCTATGGTCCCCAAATTTCTCTATAGTAAAATCAAAAAATTTTTGAAGTTCAGCTTCATATTTTGCTGAGAGCCTACTAAACTTCATCCACCTCTTTTTTATTTTAAAAATGATGACATTGTAATTAAATCATATGTGGAACTTAAATTATATACTAATGCATTATAAATAAATATGCATTATAAATAAAAAATACATCATAAATAAGTATTGAAATAAATATCATATGTGGAACTCACATTAAATATCATTTTCAAATATGCAATAGATGCATCCTATCACCAACTAATAGGTAAAGATAGATCCTATCCCATTCAGAAATTGTATTAATTCTATAGGTTCATTACAGTAATCAAATTATATGCAACAGAGATCGAATGAAATTTTAGCAGCATTTTTTCTAAGTTCTCCTGTGTAGGGAGAATAAAAAAAAAATACTATCCAAAATTTTATTCAAAATTCTTAGCATACTGTTTGATTACTATAATTACCTATAGAATTATTTATAATTTTCAAACTATCCAAATTGGATAATTAATTGATCATTGTACATAATTCTCTTATCCATATAATTACATATAAATTTATGGATGTCAAAGGTTATGTACACCAATCAATTGACGGGTCTATCATTATGCAATGCAATAAACAAAAACAATAAGATATAAACATCCAGAAAATATGATACAATAAATTTTACAACATGAATTACATCCATAAATAATTAAGGATGAGCAATAAATAATTTCACTTCCTATTAGCGGCTGGAGGTTCTCTTAGCAGCCAGCATGGCCTACGACTGTGGGCATTGCCTGAAACTCACCAGTGGGGGTCAGGATTCTTTTAGCAGTCGGCATAGCTCATGGCCACCAACACGGCCCAGAATCCATCGGTACTGATTTTCTTATCGGCCAACATGGCCTATGGCCGAGGGCAAGGCCCAGAACCCGCCAGTGGGGGTAAGAATTCTCTTAGCAGTCGGCACAGCTCACGACCGTCGACACGGTCTAGAACCCATTGACATTGATTTCCTTATTGGTCGGCATGGTCCAAAGGCTGTCCACGATCGTCGACATGGCACAGCCCAAGACAACCGCCACGGTACGATCCAAAATCCACGATATGTAGATAATTATAATATTGATAATAAATATTTATAATATTTATTATAAATATTCTAAAAATTATTATACATATTATAAGTGATTAATAAATAATACTATAAAATTAAAAAAATATACCTACGGCTATGGAGAGAAGGTCACACCAAAAGTTTGGTCACCGACGACGGTGTTAGAGGAAGATGACAGTGCTAGAGGTAACCTATAAAATAAAAGCAAGATAATGAGATAGACATAGAAGAGAGAGAAAGAGAAAGAGGAAAGAGAGAGAAAGAGGGAAGAGAGAGGAAGAGGCAGCCCGGGTGGTGCCATGATGAGGAGGCCGGGGAAGGGGGTGGCTCGGGGGGTGGGAGTGGCGAGAATTGGAGGGTTGAGTAGGGAGGGGTGGGGGCATCGAGAGGCAGGGGCGGCTAGGGATGGGGGCGAGGGGGCTGCGCGGTGATGGAGAGGGGGCTCAGGAGGTGGGGTAGCAGGGCTGGGGAGGGGGGTGTGCAGTGATGGGGAGGGGCGGCCCAGGAGTGGGGGTGGCAGGGTCGGAGGAGGGGGTGTAATGGTGATTGGGAGGGGCAGCCCGGGGATGGGGGGGCAAGCGGGGGGGAGGGGGGCACCAAGAGGCAAAGGCGACCGAGGAAGGAGGGACGGCACCGACTGGGGCAGGGTCTCATCGATAGTGGAGAGTAGGGAGGGAGAGAGAGAGAGACACAGATAGAGCGCATGGGGGATTTAAAAAATTTTAACCTAACCTACGACAGTGATTACTTAAACCGCTGCCATAGTTTAGAAATTAATTTTTACTCTAAATATTATATAATTTTAAAATTTAATATACATCTTTACCATTCATTATCTAAATAATTATCATTAGAGTATCATCACAAAAGATCGCCTCAATCCGATGGCCCTAACTTCATCGATCAAAAAATTTGATTTCGATGATCATGAACGATGATGCGATGATCCGATAGATGGAGACCTTCGATCAGTTCAAAAATCTGCAATGATGATCTTGATGATATTTGTAACATACAATCAAAATTTTACTTCAATCGGATATCGTTATCATGATCATTTTAGTATGGAATTATTTCGGCCATAAAATTAGAAACAAGCGATCAAAGGGCTAAACAGCGTCCACTTATGAGATAATCTTTTAGTTAAATGATCTTTTCTATAATTTTAATAATTTTATACGATGATGATCATAAAATTCTAATTATTTTTATATGAACTGTTCACGTTAAGTAGATATTATAAAAGCACGAGCATAACTACCAATGGAGTTTAAGAATGGTTATTAAGCGACATATAGTTTTGGATCATTCATAGACCCACGAGTTAAATTTTATAATCACCACCATAAAAATAATTAAAGTAGTAGCCAAGATCATTTATGAAAAAAATTATCTCATAATCGGACGTCATTTAGCCTTTTGATCGCTTGTTTTATATTTAACGATCGAAATCATTCCATACTAAGTTGACCATGATAATAATATTCGATTGAATTAAAATTTTGATAGTATGCTAAAAATATCATCGAGATCATCATTGTAGATTTTTGGATCAATCAGAGGTCTTCATTTATCAGATCATCATGTCGTCTTTTATGATCATCGAAATTGAATTTTTCTAATCGATGAAGCTAGGGCCATCGGATCGAGGTAATCATTTATGATGGTAATCTAATGATAATTATTTAGATAATAAATAGTAAAGATAGATATTAAATTTTAAAATTATATAATATTTAAAGTAAAAATATCAAAAAAAGATATGGCAGTGGTTTTATAGAACCGCTGTAATAGGTCCAACCTATGGTAGCGGTTAGAAAAAATCGCTGCAATAGGTCCGATCTATAGCAGCGGTTCATTGTAACCGCTATCATAGGTCGAACCTATGTGTTAGATGTATGCCCTAGAAGTCAAATTGGCCGACACTTGTTAAATACTTTCTAGAAATATTTTCATAATTTTGACTTAAAAATAATTAAAAGATTATTTATTCTATCATATTATGTATTAAAGTATCTATGATACATCTACTGAGTTAATAGGTATGATAACACATATTCTCAAGAGTTGAGGATTTAAGGCATGTGTTATCATAATTAATTCAAAAACTGCTCCCGATCGTAGGATCATCACGAGGATGATGATCGATCCAAAAGTTTGGTGTACGATCATTTTCTTAGGATAGATGAGTTTTGAGTCTACGATGTAGAGACATTGAAGTAAGAGTATAGGTACTCATTAGAGAACGAGGGCACTGAGCGTGACCACCTCGAGCAGTCATAAGAGAGCCTACCTTCTCGTCGATGACTAGCTCGATGCTGCAACGTGTGTCTAGTTCTTTGATCTGAGGTGCATCGGTAGTTCACCTTGAGGGTGTTATAGTTTGACTACACCATAACTCGATCTCCTAGCCATTCAAAATTCTGAGGTGTATATTGGCTATAGCACGTTCATTTTAGGAATTGGATCACACCAAGATGGGATCTATCAACCTCGGTAGAGTAGTCCTATAATGAACATAAGATCAAGTCCTAAAATTCATGACCATGGTAGTGTGAAATAATAGAAAGGAGTTTCTATTAGTATTTCACATCAGACTCGAATTGAATGATTCATTCATATGATGGATGTTGGGTTTGACGAGTTCATCTTAACCCTAATCCCATCGGGGCTCATGATAGAAGAACCCAATTACATAGGTAGCTGCATCGAGAGGTTCACTATTCAATTTTGATGGGTTGGCACCATATACTGCTAGGTGTCATTGGTGGATTTTGGGATCAATTTGAATTATCTTAATGATCGACGATTCTAATTAGATGAATCAGAAGAGTTCTGGTCCATCGAAAGGTATTTCGATGATGTCATTGATGGAGATCATGACATGTCCCATTACCATACAGAACTAAACCTAACTGGATCATACAAACAAGGATTTAGGTTTGGATGTCATCAATTGAGCTAACCCAGTTTGATTGATTTGGATTAGATCCAATTAGGTTCAAGAAAATCGTGCTAGCACATAATTGAATCTAATATTCTCCTTCTATCATCTTTCTGGTTCATCTCGATTAAGCCAAATTGGATTTAGCTTATCCCAAAGCCTTGTATGGCTCTATCCTAGTCTGATTGAAACTTGTCTAGACCAGAAAAGTCTTGTCCTAACCTGATCTAGGCTTGTCCTAATCCATCGGATGGAAATAGGACAAGACCTGCTAATTTCTGGAACTATTTGGACAAGGCTTATCCAAAAACTTTGTAGGGATTTATCTTGATCTAACTAGACCTTGTCCAACCTTGATCAAGACTTGTCCTAGATCCCATAAGATGGAAACAAGACAAGGGTTGTCTTTGCTAGATTAGGGCTTGTCCTAAAATCATGAGGTGAACTTTGGACAAGCCTCTTCCAAAAATTTTAGATGGATTTTTCTTGATCTGACTGGATGGAGTCCTGATCTGATCAAGGCTTATTCTAACTTGATTAGGACTTAACATAAATTCAATAGATAGGACTTGAAAAGATTTTATCTTAAATCCCATAAGATGGAAAAGGATAAGGGTCAAATGTTGACCCAGATGCAAGAATTAAAGGATAAGAGGTGTGCGCCCCCTTGAGATTTCCTAAGGATGTGCGCCCCTAGATGTTTACATGAGGAATAAGGGGTGCACTCCCTCTTTGGTCGTGCACCCCATATGGATAGGATGGAGGTGTCCCATTCAAATGAGATTTGAATGGATCAAACATACTTGATGAGATCAAATATCTAGGAGATAAGTTGCTTGCACCATCCAAACTTTATCTCTCCATCTCCATGCCAACTTTTTCTGAATTTTGTGTGACAAAATAAAAAAAATAAGAGGGTGGGGCATGGAGATCAATTAAGGAGTCCTTCTTCATGTTAAACTTTGACCTATTCAAAGTTATATGCGAAGGGACTCTTGATTAGCTCTATAAATACGGCCCTGCACAAGCTGTTGTGCATAGCAATTTTTCTATGGTGAATTCCTGCCAAAATATTCATCTCCACACTCCCTCATCTGATTCTCTCCCTCTTCTCCATGCCCAAGAGTTGGGCAAAACCTACGAGCAAAGATCATGTTCCATCGATGCGAAGATCAGTGAGAGACGATGATGTTCGTGAGGCGAATGCATAGGCGAATGCATAGCCTTTGAAGTTCATTTTGAAGGCTCTATGGAAAGACATCAGATTTGATCTTTGGAGATCAGGTCTAGAAGGGGAAGACTTTTAAATCTAATCTGAATGGATATCGATAGAGGTCGGATGCGTGCGTGGCTCAATCAGAATCTTGAATCAGTTATCAGATCATCATAATGGATAAATGATTTATCCGATCAGGTGATAACTTTTATCATTATTTTTATTTTTATTTTACTTTTAATTTTAGATAAATCTAATTAGATCTAAGAACTCTCAGATCTAATTAGATCATAAAAAAATTTTAAAATTATTCTGCTGCAAATCTGATTCGATCAAACGCATCCTGCGGCAAGAAAATCTGATTTTTTCTTCAACTGGTATCAGAGCCAGGTTACTGCTTCCAGATCTATCTTTAGATTGATCTAAAATTAGTTCTTATGATCTGATTATTTGATTTCAGATGTTACATAGGATGTAATCAAATCTGAAATCAAAAATTGCTTGTCTGAAATATATATGTTTGACATAAACGATGCATGTTCTAGTCTAGATCTATTGTTCCATATCATGATAGTTTTCAAATATATTTTAGATTAGATCTAATTTAATTTTTTTTATGATTTGATCATTTAAGTTTCAGATGTTACATTAGATGTAATCAGATCTGAAATATAAGATCTAATTTAAAATTTTGATATATGTGATATAGGCAGCATATGTCTAGACTAGATCCCTAGTTTAATCTCATAGTCTAGATAAAAAATTTTATGAAATATTCATTTAATTTTTGAAGATTATGTGATTGTATTAGTTAAATTTTAGATATTATATGTGATATTATTAGATCTGAAAGCATGAGATACGTTTAAAATTTTATAAGTATGATATATGCAATGCATATCTAGACTAGTTTTATAGATCTATGCCATGAGTTGTCTGGATTAAAAATTTTTGATGAGATCATTTAAAATTTTATTTTTAGATATTACATCAGATGTAATTAGATCTGAAACATAAATTTAAATGTTAAATTTGATATATGAGATGTATGCAAAATTTGTATAGATTAGATCTTATATCATGTAATAGTTATATGCTTTAGATCTAATAGTTTTGTAGTATAGTTCATATTTCTGATTAAGGCATTCCCCTTGGCCGTTGGGTCATAAGAGTAAAAGGGGTTTAAAGGCTCTCTCTTTTCATTCGATGAGGTGCTCTTAGGGCATGTAGGGGTGCTATGCGTTTATCCTTAATTAGAAATCAAAAACTTACTTTTCTACAAAATTCTAGATCTTGAAACCTTAGAATTTTTATACATGTTTTGTTATTAAACCCTTGGACTTAATTAAAAATTAAGTTTATGAAATTAATTAGGTCTAAAATTATGAATTTTCAAATCTAAGATACCTTCATAAATCATGGGTTCGGGTGTGGGTAGCTCAATTAGCTCTAGCGATTGATCAAATCGAAACAAGAGTTGGTTAGGTAGGATCAAGAGTACTTAGATTTAACCAGCCTAATAGGATTAAGTCTAGGTCAAGATCAACTCACAATCATATATGGTTGATTAAGTTAAGATCTAATTTGGCTCCATGGTTCAAGCTTGGATTGTAAGCTAACCCGATCAGTTCTGATCAAACAAGTTGGTGTCTAAGGTAAGTATGGCAAATATGATCAGTGATCTTTAATTGGAAGCTACTCGATCTAAATGCATTCACGATAAGTTAATGGCATATTCCTCCCACTAATCTCACTTACCTGACTGATTGAGTCAACTCAGTTCTAGTTTGAGGTAGCTAACGATTCGAGCTAACCCATGCCACTAGGTTAGTCATAAATGTTATGACTAGTTGAGTCTAAGAGATCAAATCAAATCTTCCTAAGAAAATATTAAGTCCTAGGTCTTCCACCATTGTAGATGTGCAGGCACTTCCTGGGGTTGGTTTTCTCGGCTGGATATAGTGGTTCAGTTGCACTGAAAAGATGCAACCATATCTATTGGGCATTGGATGCTATGGGTTGGAGGATGGGTTGGGCTTAATATTTCAGATACGATGAGAGATCCAATCAAAAATCTAATTTGTGCAAATGGTGGGTTTGACTTAACTAAGGAGTGAAGCAATATTCCAAGTACAGTGAGCTTCACGAATTAGAGATCAGGTTTGGGTGCACCATGTTTAGAGAAATATTGGATAAGAGTTGTCCACTCATCGATTGATCCATCACCAATAACTGTTAGGTGAGATGGTGAGCCAGTTGGTGGGACCACACTATCCACTAGAAATCAATGATTGTAGAGATTTTTATATTTCTACCAAGGGAGTGTAGGGATCTAAGAAAATAGTGAAAGTCTAATTTATTTAAAAATGAAGCTCCTAAATAAATTGGTTGAGTCAAATTATAAGTCTAACTAGAAATTTTGACTCTCTATAAGAAAATATCTGCATCAAAATCCCTAGCCCGAATCGTAGATACCCACAAGTTGACCAGACCAATTTACAATGATTGGCTAAAGAACTTCAAAAATATTTTGGGTTCAAAAATGTTAACCTATGTATTGGACCAGGACCTCCCCTTTACCAACCCATTCAACTGCTGATCAGAGAACATCTCACCAGAAGTTTTCTAACAATCATAACAAAGTAAGATGCCACATGTTGGGCTTAATGTCAGATGAATTGCAGCACCAACATGAAGACATCTGGATTGCTCGCCAAATGTTGGCGCACCTACAAGAATTGTTCAGTGAATAGATTCATGCAGTGCATTATCAAGTCTCCAGAAGAGTATTTAAGGCGCAGATGTGTGATGGGTAGTCGGTCAAAGATCATTGCCTAGCAATGATCAATGATCTAGAAGAGCTTGAGAAGCTTGATGTCTTGATGGATAAGGATCTGTAGATTGATGTGATCTTATAATCCTTCAATGATTCATATGGGAGTTTATCATAAACTTCTATATAAATTAGCCCCTATGCACCTTGGTCGAGTTAATGAACATGCTGGTTACTATTGAGCAAAATTTGAAGAGTTCAAAGGACTCAGTTTTGGCTTTGGAGCAGACTTCTTCCAAGAGAAAGTCTTTTGGATAGAAGAAGTCTGCGAACAAGCAGAAAATAGAAAAAAAAAAGAAGGGCGAGCCGAAGAAGAAGGCCACGGAGAAGGAAAAGTATTTTCACTACAACTCTGATGACCATTAAAAGCGAGACTGCCCTGCGTACCTGGCCAGCTTGAAGAACAAGCAGGAAGAAGGACCTTCTAAAGGAATGGTCATCATTGAGTCTGTCGAGCAAAATATGAATGCCATAGGATCAAAATGATCTAGAGATAGTGTTAATGAAAGGTACCTATGGCACCTTAGGCTAGATCATATAGCTGAAGATAGGATTACCAAATTGGAGAAATTCAGACTAATGGGTCCGTTGACTTTTGAGTCATATTCGATTTATGAATCATACCTTCAAGGCAAAATGACCAAACTTTCTTTTATGGAACATGAAAAAGAGCCATAAACCTACTTGCCCTAGTACATATAGATGTGTGCGGCCCATTCGATGTGCCAGCTAGAGGCAATTATATCTACTTTATTATCTTTACTGATAATCTATCTTAGTATGAGTATGTGTACTTGATATGATATAAGTCTGAAGCCATTAAAAAGTTTAAGAAATTCAGACACGAAGTAGAAAAGCAGACCAAAAAGCCCATTAAGGTTCTTCGATCAGATCGAGGAAGTGAATACCTTAATCAAAAATTTTTGGACTATCTTAAGCATAATGGTATAGTCTCATAATGGACTTCGTCTGGAATGCCTCAACTTAATGAATTTTCAGAACGAAGAAATCAGACCCTACTAGATATGATCCGATCCATGATGAGCTTCACGGATCTTCCATAGTTTCTTTAGGGACATAGTTTAATAGGGTTTCAACTAAAACCGTTCCTGCCACTGCATATGAGATATGACATGGTAAGAAGCCAAGTCTGAGTCATCTCAGAATTGGGGTTGTCTGATGGCAGATAAGTTAGAGTCTAGGTCCCTTAGAGCTTAATTTATTAGATATCCTAAAGAGTTATTAGGGTATTACTTCTATCTTCCAGAAAACCATAATGTGATTATGGGTTGACACACCATTTTTGAAAATAGTTTGCTCAAGATGGTGGCATCAAAAGATAGATTAGGTTCAAGGAGAAAGTCTCCAAAGAGCAACGAGCCAAGGAACCTCAGGAATTCAATTAGTCTGAGCCAATCCATAATTCACTGCCTCCTCCACCTCGTAGGTCAAATAGAATTTTTCATCCTCCTAAAGGTACTTAGGTACTATTTTAGAGGATGTAAAAAAAATGTTCCTTATGAAAAATGGGTTCATGGTGATGATCCCAGAAACTATAACAAGGCGATATTAGATATCGACTTCGAGAATTGGTTAGTGGCAATAAAATCAAAGATTGACTTGATGTGCTCGAACTAAATCTAGATCTTGGTAAATCCACCTAAAGGTATAGTATCTATTTAATATAAATGGATCTTCAAGAAAAAAATATATGCAGATGGGAATGTAGAGACATTCAAGGCTAGGCTAGTGGCGAAAGGGTATCAGATTATCTTCTCGTCAGTGGCATCCATCCACATTGCTTGCCATTGTAGTATATTTCAATTACGAAATATGGTAGATGGATGTGATAATAGAGTTCATAATTGGATATCTTAAGGAGGATATTTATATAGAATAGCCATTTGTTTTCACATCTAGTGATGGTGATCATAAAGGTCTGCAAGCTGCAAAGGTCCATCTTTGGACTCAAGCAAGCATCTCGGAGTTGAAATGCTTGATGTAATCAAATCATTTGATTTAATCAAGAATGAGGAGAAATCAAGTGTGTTCAAGAAGATCAGTGGGAGCGTTGTTATCTTCCTCATATTATATATGGATGACATCCTCCTGATTAAAAATGATATTTTTATGCTGACATAGGTCAAAGTATGATTATCTAAGAAATTTTCTCTAAAAGTCCTAGGTAAAGCATCCTTCATTTTTAGTCTATAGAGATAGACTGAAGAGCATGCTGGGTTTTTCACATAAAGGAGGTGCTGAAGAGGTTCAGCATGGTGAACTCTAGATCCAGGGGTATGCAAACTCAAACTTTATGTCTGATAGATGGTCCAAAGTCAACATCTAAAAGTTTGTTCCTATGCACCGGTGGTACTGTAAGTTGGAAGAGTTCCAAGAAGATGGTTCCACCTAATCCATGATTACCTCGAGTAGGATACGTCAAGATCAAGAGAGTCAACACCACAGACAATGTGACTGATCCACTAACAAAGCCTTTAGGCTAGCAGATGATCCAAGCCCATCTTGAGAAGATGGAACTTAGATTTGCAGTCAATTGGCTTTGGATCAAGTGGAAGTTTGTTAGATGTGTGCCCCAAAAGTCAGATTGGTCGATACTTGTTAAATACTTTCTAGGGGCATTTTCATAATTTTGACTTAAAAATAATTAAAAGATTATTTATTCTATCATATTATGTATTAAAGTGTCTGTGATACATCCATTAAGTTAATAAATATGATAATATATATTCTAAAAAGTTGAGAATTTAAGGCATGTGTTATCATAATTAACTCATAAACTACTCCCGATCGTAGGATTATCATGAGGATAGTGATCGATCCAAAAGATCGATGTATGATCACTTTCTTAGGATAGATAAGTCTTGAGTCTACGGTGTGGAGACATCGAAGTGAGAGTATGGGTACTCGTTAGAGAATGAGAACACTAAGCATGACCACCTCGAGTAGTCATAAGGGAGCCTACCTTCTCAACGATGACTAGCTCGATGCTGTTAGATATATGTGCCATAGAAGCCAGAATTGGCTGACACTTGTAATACACTTCTAGGAGCAAAATTATAATTATGACTATAATAAATAAAATGGATTATTTTCTATCACATATGTGTATTTAGTGAAGGGAAATCCTGATTTTTCGGTCTAGGTTCGTTCAGATCTGATCAGATCAAGAGATATATTTCAAAATTTTTCTCTTGATCCCAATCAGATCTTGATATATTTCAGATCTGATTCTTATTATTTTAATAAAATAAAATTAAAAGATAAATTAAATCAAATTTAATTTATCTGATCTGGGTAATCCTATTACCCTGTTGATGATCCTGTTTGTAGCGGAAGATTCTGGATCTTAGCCACGCAAGCGCCTGGCCTCTACCGGTATCCACTCGGGTTAGATCTGGAGATCCTCTTCTTCTCTATCACGCCTCCAAAAATTAGATTTGGATCTGATCTGGAGGATCTTCAAAACTCTTTTAAGATGAGCAGTCATCCTTTGCACGCGTAGCCTCTACTTTGATGCTTTCTTTGTCTGAATCGCACCAACAGGCAAACCTTTGACTGAGAGCAAGGAAAGGGTTTGCTGAGGAGAGAGACCGGCGGAACAATTATCTATATATAATCAAGTGGATACAGGTCTTATTTAGACTAGCAGATCAACCCTTCCCAACCATGGGTTAACTTCTCGAAACCCAAAATAATTTTATAGTTCCTGATCCAATCTTTATAATTGGGTTCGGTCAGTCTATGTGTGTCCAGGATACGTGCCAATGGGTTGGACGCAGACATTTTCCTGTAGAGAGTCAAAGATTCTAGTTAGATACTGTAATTTTGACTTGACCAATTTGTTTAGGGATTTTATTTTTAAACAAATTAGCTCCCACTATTTTCTCGGATCCCTACACTCCCTCTGTAGAGATGCGAAAAATCTCCACGATTAATGATTTCTAGTGGGTGGTGCGGTCTCACCAACTGACTCATCACCTCACCTAACAGTTATTGGTGATGGGTTAGCCAATGAGTGAACAACTCTTGTTCAATGATTCTCTAATCATGGTGCACCCAAACTTGGTCTCTAATTCATGAATCTCACCGTATCCGGAATATTGATCCACTCCTTAGTTAAGTCAGACCCACCATTTGCATAGACTGGGTTCCTAATTGAGTCTCTCACCGTATCCGGAAATATTGAGCCCAACTCATCCTCCAGCCCATAGCATCCAATGCCTAATAGACATGGTTGCATCTTCCCGGTGCAACTGAGCCACTGTATCCAGCCGAGAACAATCAACCCCGGGAAGGGCCCGCACATCTACAATGGTGGAAGACCTCAGACTTAATCTTTTCTTAGGGAGAATTGATTCAGGTCTCATTAAACTAGACTTGGCTTAGTCATAACAATTATGACTAACCTAGTGGCATGGGTTAGCTCGGATTATTGACCACCTCAGATCAGAACTGTGTCAACAGATATGGCCAGGTAAGTGAGACCGGTGGAAGGAATATGCCATTAACTCGTACAAGAACGCATTCAGGTCGAGTAGCTTCCAATTAAAAACCAGTCGGTCGTCTATGCCAAACTTACCTTAGACACCAAATTGTTGAGTCAGAACCAATTGGGTTAGCCTACAATCCAGACTCTAACCTCTGAGCCTAATTAGGTCTTGCTTGATCGTGACTCGATCTTGACCCAGACTTAATCCTATTAGGCTGGTCAATTTAAGCATTGTTGATCCCATCTAACCAACTCTTGATTCGGTTTGATCAACCGCTTAGACCTAATTGAGCTACCCAAGCCCGAACCCAGTATTATGAATATGTCTTAGATCTGAAATTCTCAATTTTAGACCTAATTAATATTCCATAAACTTAATTCTTAATTAAGTAGGGTTCATAAACAAAATATGCACAATAAATCCTAGGGTTTCAGGATCTAGGGTTTTGCAGAAAGTAAGTTTTGGGTTTCTGATTAAGGACGAACACGCAGCACCCCTACACATCATAAGAACACCCCATCGAATGGGAAGAGAGGGCCTTTAAACCCTTCTTCGTTCTTATGACCGGACGGCCAAGAGGAACGCCTTAATCAGGAACATTCAATACTACAAAATAATATCAGATCTATATCATATATCTCATATATAAAGTAGATCTAATCATGGCATATTTTGCATACATCTCATGTATCATAATCATGCATATTTTCAGATCTAAATTATCTCATAATAATCTAAAAAATTAGATTTAAATTGATCTAATCAAAATAAATTCTAATCTAGACAATTATGTAGAACTATTCTACAACTAGTCTAGACATGCATCAATCATATCTCATATGATATTCAAAAATTAAATAATTTTTATTTGCTATTTTTTAGATGTTATTATAACACTTATAATATCAAAAAATAGTAAATAAAAAGATCTAAAATATGATTTAATCAGATTAAATCAAAAATATGCAAGAATATTCTATAGAACTATTCTATTCTAGAACTAGTCATGCATATCTTCTAATCTTAGATCCAAATTATTTAATTTTAATTTTTTCTGATTTCAGATCTGATCACATCTCATGTGACATCTAAAATCAATTATTTTCTAATTAAAATAAATTTAAAATCAGATCTAAATAATTTTAGAACCATGGCTCTGATACCAGTTGAAGGGAAATCCTGATTTCCCGGTCCAGGTTCGTTCAGATCTGATCAGATCAAGAGATATATTTCAAAAATTTTTCTCTTGATCCCAATCAGATCTTGATATGTTTCAGATCTGATTCTTATTATTTTAATAAAATAAAATTAAAAGATAAATTAAATCAAATTTAATTTACCTGATCTGGGTAATCCTATTACCCTGTTGATGATCCTGTTTGCAGCGGAAGGTTCTGGATCTTAGCCACGCAAGCGCCTGGCCTCTACCGGTATCCACTCGGGTTGGATCTGGAGATCCTCTTCTTCTCTATCACACCTCCAAAAATTAGATCTGGATCTGATCTGGAGGATCTTCAAAACTCTTTTGAAGATGAGCAGTCGTCCTTTGCAGCAGCGCAGCCTTCTTACTTTTGATCGCCTTTCTTTGATCTGAATCGCACCAACCAAGGTCCAAAACTCCTTTTGGACGTGGAGAGCAAGGGGAGAAGAGACTTATGGCATGGAGAAGGAGGGGAGAGGCAGCCTTGGGGCATGGGGAAACTATGATCTCAATTGATATCTCATTAATCTGAGTTGGGCGTACAGGGTCTTATTTATAGACTAAGCTGTGATCCAACTCCTCTTCTTCCCAACCAATCACAACCCTTTGTGAAATCAGATCTAAATCTGATTGGTGGGAATAGAGTCCCCTGGATTCCTCCTTAGAGGGCGCCTAAGACCAGTCAAAGTTGGTTCTTAGAAGAACTCTAATTGGAATCCAAAAAGGAGATGGAGTCCTTGTCCAACAAGGACTCCTAGGCGCCTCCAACTTGGGCACACGCCTAGGGTGGCGTGCGCCCTTCTCCTTGCCAGGTTCTGGCAGGGGGACAGGCCCCCACCAGCTCTCCAATAGGTGCATGACATGTGGTCAAAAGTCAAAGTGTCAATGGTCAACGTTTGACCAGTCAAAGGTAGACTTTTGACCAAAGTCAAAGAACAAGAAATGGCAGGTGACCAAAAATGGCAGGTAATGTCTTACAAATAAGACAACCTTTTCTGACTTGGACAACCTCCTGTCAGACCATATGAAGGCCTCTGATTTGAGCACAAACTCCTTTGGCTCAGACAGGACAACTTATTTATGATAGCAAAAGAAGAACGTTAGGTTCAATCGAGTGCTAGCACGATTTCCTTGAACCTAATTGAATCTCATTCAGATCAATTGAACTAGATCAGTTCAATTGATGATCACCAGATTCAAACCCTTGTTTGTGTGACCCAGTTAGGTTCAGTTCTGTATGGTAATGGGATATGTCATGATCTCTATCATCGACATCATCGAAACTCCTTTCGATGGATCAGAACTCTTCTGATTCGAACAGCTAGAATGATCGATCATCTAAATCATTCTAATTGCTCCCAAAATCCACCAGTGACACCTAGCAGTATATGGTGGCAACCCATCAGAGCTGAATGCGAACCTCTTGGTGCAGCTACCTGTGTGATTCAGTTCTTCTATCTTGAGCCCCGATCAGATTAGGGTTAAGGTGAACTCGTCAAACCCTAGTCTCTGTCATATGATGTAATCATTCGATTCGAGTCCAATGTGAAAATCTAAATAGAAACTCTTTCTATTATTTCACTCTACCATGGCCATGGATTTCTGGACTTGATTCTCATGATCATCATAGGGCTACTCCTCTACCACCGAGGTAGATAGATTCCATCTTGATGCAATCCAGTTCCTACAATGAACATGCTCATAGCCAACATACACCTCAGGGTCCATATGGCTAGGAGACCGAGTAATGGTGTAGTCAAACTATAACACCCTCAAGGTGAACTGCCGATGCACCTCAAGTCAAAGAACCAGACACACTACTGCAGCATCAAGTCAGTCATTGACGAGAAGGTAGACTCCCTAATGACTACTCGAGGTGGTCACGCTCAGTGCCCTCGTTCTCTAACGAGTACCTGTACTCTCGCTCCAGTATCTCCACACTGTAGACTTAAGACTCATCTACTAAGAAGAAGCGATTGTACACCAACCTTCTGGATCAATCACCATACTCGTGATGATCCTATGGTCGGGAGCAATTTATAGTTAACAATGATTATTCATGTCTTAAATTTTCAACTCTTGAAAATATGAATTATCATTACCATTAACTCAAAGGATGTATCACAGACACTAAATACACATATGTGATAGAAATAACCCATTTATTGCTTTTAGTCAAAATTACAATTTTGCCCTAGAAGTGTATTACAAGTGTCAGCCAATTCTGGCTTCTAGGGCACATATATCTAACATTTAGTATCTGTGATACATCCTTTGAGTTAATGGTAATGATAATTCATATTTTCAAGAGTTGAAAATTTAAGACATGAATAATCATTGTTAACTCATAAAATGCTCCCGACCATAGGATCATCACGAGGATGGTGATTGATCCAGAAGGTTGGTGTACAATCATTTCTCTTTAGTAGATGAGTCTTGAGTCTACGATGTGAAAATACCGGAGCGAGAGTATAGGTACTCATTAGAGAACGAGGGCACTGAGCGTGACCACCTCGAGTAGTCGTTAGGGAGTCTACCTTCTCGTCAATGATTGACTCAATGCTGCAGTAGTATGTCTGGTTCTTTGACCTGAGGTACATCGGCAGTTCACTTTGAGGGTCTTATAGTTTGACTACACCATTACTCGATCTCCTAGCCATATGGAATCCTGAGGTGTATGTTGGCTATAGCATGTTCATTGTAGGAACTGGATGGCATCAAGATGGAATCTACCTCGGTGGTGGAGCAGCCCTATGATAATCATGAGAATCAAGTCCAGAAGTCCAATGGCCATGGCAGAGTGAAATAATAGAAAGAGTTTCTATTTAGATTTTCACATCGGACTTGAATCGAATGGTTACATCACATGACAGAAACTAGAGTTTGACGAGTTCTCCTTAACCCTAATCTGATCGGGGCTCAAGATAGAAGAACTTAATCATACAGGTAGCTGCACCAAGAGATTCGCATTCAGCTCTGATGGGTTGCCACCATATACTGCTAGGTGTCACTGGTGGATTTTGGAAGCAATTAGAATGATTTAGATGATCGATCATTCTAACTATTCGAATTAGAAGAGTTCTGATCCATCGAAATAAGTTTCAATGATGTCGATGATAGAGATCATGACATGTCCCATTACCATACAAAACTGAACCTAACTGGGTCACACAAATAAGGGTTTGAATCTGGTGATCATCAATTGAACTGATCCAGTTCAATTGATCTGAATGAGATTCAATTAGGTTCAAGAAAATCGTGCTAGCACTCGATTGAACCTAACGTTCTTCTTTTGCTATCATAAATAAGTTGTCCTGACTGAGCCAAAGGAGTTTGTGCTCAATCGGAGGCCTTCATATGGTCTGACTGGAGGTTGTCCAAGTTAGAAAAGGTTGTCTTATTTTGTAAGACATTACCTGCCATTTCTTGTTCTTTGACTTTGGTCAAAAGTCTACCTTTGACTGGTCAAATGTTGACCACTGACACTTTGACTTTTGACCATATGTCATGCACCTATTGGAGAGCTAGTGGGGGCCTGTCCTCCTATTAGAACCTGGCAAGAAAGAGGGCGCATGCCACCCTTGGCGTGTGCCCAAGTTGGAGGCGCCTAGGAGTCCCTGTTGGACAGGGACTCCATCTCCTTTTTGGATTCTAATTAGAGTTCTCCTAAGAACCAACTTTGACTGATCTTAGGTGCCCCTAATGAGGAATCCAAGGGACTCTATTTTCATCAATTAGATTTAGATCTGATTTCACAAAGAGTTATGATTGGTTGGGAAGAAGAGGAGTTGGATCACAGACAGTCTATAAATAAGACCCTGCGCCCAACTCAGATTAAAATGTATGATTGAATCATAATTCTCCATGCCCCAAGGCTGCCTCTCCCCTCTTCCTCCATGCCAAACCACCTTCTCCCCTTCCTCTCCATGTCCAAAAGGAGTTTTGGATTTTTGGTTGGTGCGATCTAGATCAAAGAAAGGCGATTGAAAGCTAGAAGGCAGCACTGCTGCAAAGGATGACTGCTGATCTTCAAAAGGAGTTTTGAAGATCCTCCACATTAGATCCAGATCTAATTTTTGGAGATGTGATAGAGAAGAAGAGGATCTTGAGATCCAGCCTGAGTGAATATCGGTAGAGGCCAGGTACTTGCATGGCTAGATCTAGAACCTTCCGCTGCATACAGGATCATCAACGGATAATAGGATTACCCATATCAAGGTAAATTAAATTTGATTTAATTTATCTAGATTTTATTTAATTTCTAAAATAATAATAATTAGATTAAAATATCTTAAATCTAATCTAGATTAAAGAAAAAAAATTTTGAAATATATCTCTTGATCTAATCAGATCTGAACGAACCTGGTCCGAGAAATCAGGATTTTCCTTCAACTGGTATCAGAGCCAAGGTTCTAAAAGTATTTAGATATAATTTTAAATTTATTTTAATTATAAAATAAATAATTTTAGATATCACATAAGATGTGATCAGATCTGAAATCAGAAAAAATTAAAATTAAATGATTTGGATCTAAGATTAGGAAATATGCATGACTAGTTCTAAAATAGAATAGTTCTATAGAATAGTCTTGCATGTTTTTGATTTAATCTAATTAAATCATATTTTAGATCTATTTATTTACTATTTTTTGATATTATAATGGTTATAATGATATCTAAAAAATAAAAAATAAAATTATTTAATTTTAAATATCATATGAGATATGATTGATGCATGTCTAGACTAGTTGTAGAATAGTTCTACATAATTGTCTAGATTAGAATTTATTTTGATTAGATCAATTTAAATCTAATTTTTTAGATTATTATGAAATAATTTAGATCTAAAAATATGCATGATTCGATACATGAGATGTATGCAAAATATGCCATGATTAGATCTGATTTATATATGAGATATATGATATAGATCTAAAACTATTTTGTAGTATTGCATGTTCCTGATTAAGGTGTTCCTCTTGGCCGTCCGGTCATAAGAATGAAGAAGGATTTAAAGGCCCTCTCTTTCTATTCGATGGGGTGTTCTTATGATGTGTAGGGGGGTGCTGCATGTTCGTCCTTAATTAGAAACCCAAAACTTACTTTCTGCAAAATCCTAGATCCTGAAACCCTAGAATTTATTATGCATATTTATTTATGAACCCTACTTAATTAAAAATTAAGTTTATGGAATATCAATTAGGTCTAAAATGAGAATTTTAGATCTAAGATATATCATAATGTTGGGTTTGGGCTTGGATAGCTCAATTAGGTCTAAGCAGTTGATCAAACCGAATCAAGAGTTGGTTAGATGGGATCAACAATGCTTAAATTGATCGGCCTAATAGGATTAAATCTGGGTCAAGATCGAGTCACGATCAAGCAAGACCTAATTAGGCTCAGAGGTTAGAGTCTAGATTGTAGGCTAACCCAATTG
>QRFJ01006271.1:0-24091 GCA_006176705.1 Cocos nucifera | reverse complement strand
ATTTGTTGATCCTATCTTCTGCTATATGACCTAATCTCAGGTGCCATAGATATCTGTCGTTTGGACTATCCCTAGGTCGTTTGGCATTCACGTTTTGCTCGATAGTTAAAATAGGTACATCAATATGTAGCTGATAAAGACCATTAATAAGGAAACCATTTGCAATTTTATTTCTTTCATAAAGAATGTTACAATGGTCCTTAAAGAAGGTGAATCACATAACCTTCTTGTGCTAAGCATGAAACAGAAATCAAATTCCTGCTAGCTGCAGGCACATAATAACAGTCTTTTAAAACTAAGTCTAAACCAGATGGTAATCGCAAGAGGGTATGTTCCCACGGCTACTGCAGCAACTCTTGCTCCATTACCGACGCGTAGGATCATGTCTCCATCCCTCAGCCTCCTGCTATCCTCAAGACCCTGCATAGAAGTGCACAGATGAGCACTAGAACCAGAGTCAAGCACCCAACTGGATGCAGAAGAAACCGTAAGGTTAGACTCAATAACGAGCATACCTCCAGAAGGACCTTCCTTCTTGTTCTTCAGGGTGGCCAGGTAAGTAGGGCAGTTCCGCTTCCAATGGCCGTCGCTGTTGCAATGGAAACACTTTCCTTTGCCATCGACCTTCTTCTTCGGCTCTGCCTTCTTCTTCTTTGATCCTTCCACCTTTTGCTTTTTCACAGACTTCTTTTTCTTTCCATAAGACTTTCTTTTGGAAGAAGTCCATTCCATAGCAAGAACTGAGCCTTTAGAACCTTTCATAGAAAGCTCAGCGGTAACCAGCATATTCATTAACTTCGGCCAAGGAATTCTTGAAGTTTATGCATGTGGTAATTCATGATGAATTGCCCATATGCATCAGTCAAGGATTGCAGAATAATATCGTTCTGCAGATCCAAGTCCAACTTCACACCGAGCTTCTCAAGCTCTTCCATGTCCTTGATCATTGTCAGACAGTGATCTTGGACTGACTGCCCATCACGCATCTTAGCCTTAAAAAGTCATTTCGTGACTTGATATTTGGCTGCGCGACTCTGTTCACCAAACATCTCCTGCAGGTGAGCCAACATTTGGCGAGCAGTCCCGATATCTTCATGTTGGCGCTGGAGCTCATCAGACATCGAGCCCAACATGTAGTATCTGGCCTTATTATCTTCGTCAATCCATTTTTCTAGAGATGCTCTCTGTTCAACAGATGGACGGGCTGGTAAGGTGGGAGGGTCCTGGTCCAAAACATGTGTTAACTTCTCTGAACCCAAAATAATTTTGTAGTTCCTGAGCCAATCTTTATAATTGGGTCCAGTCAGTCTATGTGTGTCTAGGATACGTGCCAGTGGGTTGGACGCAGACATTTTCCTGTAGAGAGTCAAAGATTCTAGTTAGATACTGTAATTTTGACTTGACCAATTTGTTTAGGGATTTTATTTTTAAACAAATTAGCTCCCACTATTTTCTCGGATCCCTACACTCCCTCTGTAGAGATGCAAAAATCTCCACGATTAATGATTTCTAGTGGGTGGTGCGGTCTCACCAACTGACTCATCACCTCACCTAACAGTTATTGGTGATGGGTTAGCCAATGAGTGAACAACTCTTGTTCAATGATTCTCTAATCATGGTGCACCCAAACTTGGTCTCTAATTCATGAATCTCACCGTATCCGGAAATATTGATCCACTCCTTAGTTAAGTCAGACCCACCATTTGCATAGACTGGGTTCCTAATTGGGTCTCTCACCGTATCCAAAATATTGAGCCCAACTCATCCTCCAGCCCATAGCATCCAATGCCTAATAGACATGGTTGCGTCTTTCCCGGTGCAACTGAGCCACTGTATCCAGCCGAGAACAATCAACCCCGGGAAGGGCCCGCACATCTACAATGGTGGAAGACCTCGGACTTAATCTTTTCTTAGGGAGAATTGATTCAGGTCTCATTAAACTAGACTTGGCTTAGTCATAACAATTATGACTAACCTAGTGGCATGGGTTAGCTCGGATTATTGACCACCTCAGATCAGAACTGTGTCAACAGATATGGCCAGGTAAGTGAGATCCGGTGGAAGGAATATGCCATTAACTCGCACAAGAACGCATTCAGGTCGAGTAGCTTCCAATTAAAAACCAGTCGGTCGTCTGTGCCAAACTTACCTTAGACACCAAATTGTTGAGTCAGAACCAATTGGGTTAGCCTACAATCCAGACTCTAACCTCTGAGCCTAATTAGGTCTTGCTTGATCGTGACTCGATCTTGACCCAGACTTAATCCTATTAGGCTGGTCAATTTAAGCATTGTTGATCCCATCTAACCAACTCTTGATTCGGTTTGATCAACCGCTTAGACCTAATTGAGCTACCCAAGCCCGAACCCAGTATTATGAATATGTCTTAGATCTGAAAATTCTCAATTTTAGACCTAATTAATATTCCATAAACTTAATTCTTAATTAAGTAGGGTTCATAAACAAAATATGCACAATAAATCCTAGGGTTTCAGGATCTAGGGTTTTGCAGAAAGTAAGTTTTGGATTTCTGATTAAGGACGAACACGCAGCACCCCTACACGTCATAAGAACACCCCATCGAATGGGAAAGAGAGGGCCTTTAAACCCTTCTTCGTTCTTATGACCGGACGGCCAAGAGGAACGCCTTAATCAGGAACATGTAAATCTACAAAACAGTTATAGATCTATATCATATATCTCATATACAAATTTAGATCTAATCAAGGCATATTTTGCATACATCTCATGTATCAAATCATGCATGTTTTCAGATCTAAATTATCTCATAATAATCTAAAAAATTAGATTTAAATTGATCTAATCAAAATAAATTCTAATCTAGACAATTATGTAGAACTATTCTACAACTAGTCTAGACATGCATCTAATCATATCTCATATGATATTTAAAATTAAATAATTTTTATTTACTATTTTTTAGATGTTATTATAACACTTATAATATCAGAAAATAGTAAATAAGAAGATCTAAAATATGATTTAATCAGATTAAATCAAAGACATGCAAAACTATTCTATAGAACTATTCTATTCTAGAACTAGTCATGCATATCTTCTAATCTTAGATCCAAATCATTTAATTTTAATTTTTTCTGATTTCAGATCTGATCACATCTCATGTGACATCTAAAATCACTTTATTTTCTAATTAAAATAAATTTAAAATCAGATCTAAACAATTTAGAACCATGGCTCTGATACCAGTTGAAGGAAAATCCTGATTTCCCGGTCCAGGTTCGTTCAGATCTGATCAGATCAAGAGATATATTTCAAAAATTTTCTCTTGATCTCAATCAGATCTTGATATGTTTCAGATCTGAATTCTTATTATTTTAATAAATAAAATAAAATAAGATAAATTAAATCAAATTTAATTTACCTGATTTGGGTAATCCTATTACCCTGTAGATGATCCTGATTGCAGCGGAAGGTTCTGGATCTTAGCCACGCAAGCGCCTGGCCTCTACCGGTATCCACTCAGGGTTGGATCTGGAGATCCTCTTCTTCTCTATCACACCTCCAAAAATTAGATCTGGATCTGATCTGGAGGATCTTCAAAACTCTTTTGAAGATCTGCAGTCGTCCTTTTGCAGCAGCGCAGCCTTCTTGCTTTTGATCGCCTTTCTCTTGATCTGAATCGCACCAACCTAAGGTCCAAAACACCTTTTGGACGTGGAGAGCAAGGGGAGAAGAGACTATGGCATGGAGAAGGAGGGGAGAGGCAGCCTTGGGGCGTGTCTAATTGCATTGGAATTAGGGTTGGGCGCAGGGTCTTATTTATAGACCTCTTGTGATCCAACTCCTCTTCCTCTCCAACCAATCACAACCCTTTGTGAAATCAGATCTAAATCTGATTGGTTGGAATAGAGACCCCTGGATTCCTCCTTAGAGGGTGCCTAAGACCAGTCAAACTTGGATTCTTAGTAGAACTCTGAATTGGAATCCAAAAGGGAGGTGGAGTCCTTGTCCAACAAGGACTCCTAGGCGCCTCCTACTTGGGCTCACGCCACCCTTGGCGTGCGCCCTTCTCCTTGCCAGGTTCTGGCAGGGGGACAGGCCCCCACCAGCTCTCCAATAGGTGCATGACATGTGGTCAAAAGTCAAAGGGTCAATGGTCAACGTTTGACCAGTCAAAGGTAGACTTTTGACCAAAGTCAAAGAACAAGAAATGGCAGGTGACCAAAAATGGCAGGTAATGTCTTACAAAATAAGACAACCTATTTCTGACTTGGACAACCTCCAGTCAGACCATATGAAGGCCTCTGATTGAGCACAAACTCCTTTGGCTCAGTCAGGACAACTTATTTATGATAGTAAAAGAAGAACGTTAGGTTCAATCGAGTGCTAGCACGATTTCCTTGAACCTAATTGAATCTCATTCAGATCAATTGAACTAGATCAGTTCAATTGATGATCACCAGATTCAAACCCTTGTTTGTGTGACCCAGTTAGGTTCAGTTCTGTATGGTAATGGGATATGTCATGATCTCTATCATCGACATCATCGAAACTCCTTTCGATGGATCAGAACTCTTCTGATTCGAACAGCTAGAATGATCGATCATCTAAATCATTCTAATTGCTCCCAAAATCCACCAGTGACACCTAGCAGTATATGGTGGCAACCCATCAGAGCTGAATGCGAACCTCTTGGTGCAGCTACCTGTGTGATTAAGTTCTTCTATCTTGAGCCCCGATCAGATTAGGGTTAAGGTGAACTCGTCAAACCCTAGTCTCTGTCATATGATGTAATCATTCGATTCGAGTCCAATGTGAAAATCTAAATAGAAACTCTTTCTATTATTTCACTCTACCATGGCCATGGGCTTTCTGGACTTGATTCTCATGATCATCATAGGGCTACTCCTCTACCACCGAGGTAGATAGATTCCATCTTGATGCAATCCAGTTCCTACAATGAACATGCTATAGCCAACATACACCTCAGGGTTCCATATGGCTAGGAGACCGAGTAATGGTGTAGTCAAACTATAACACCCTCAAGGTGAACTGCCGATGCATCTCAGGTCAAAGAACCAGACACACTACTGCAGCATCGAGTCAGTCATTGACGAGAAGGTAGACTCCCTAATGACTACTCGAGGTGGTCACGCTCAGTGCCCTCGTTCTCTAACGAGTACCTGTACTCTCACTCCAGTGTCTCCACACCGTAGACTCAAGACTCATCTACTAAAGAGAAGCGATCGTACACCAACCTTCCGGATCAATCACCATCCTCGTGATGATCCTATGGTCAGGAGCTGTTTATGAGTTAATAATGATTATTCATGTCTTAAATTTTCAACTCTTGAAAATATGAATTATCATTACCATTAACTCAAAGGATGTATCACAGATACTAAATACACATATGTGATAGAAAATAACCCATTTTATTGATTGTAGTCAAAATTATAATTTTGCCCCTAGAAGTGTATTACAAGTGTCAGCCAATTCTGGCTTCTAGGGCACATATATCTAACACATATAGCTAAAGACAGGATCAACAAATTGAAGAAATCTGGACTAATGGGTCCGTTGACTTCCGAGAATGATGCCTTCAAGGCAAAATGACCAAGCTTTCTTTTGTCGGACATGAGAAAGGGCCACATATCTACATGCCCTGGTACATATAGATGTGTGCGGCCTATTCAATGTGTTGATCAGAGATAATTATGTCTACTTTATTATCTTTATTGATAATCTATCTCGGTATGGATATATGTACTTGATACGACATAGGTTTAAAACTATTGAAAAGTTCAAAAAATTCAGATATGAAGTAGAAAAGCAAATCAAAAAGCCTATTGAGGTTCTTCGATCAGATCGAGAAAGTGAATACCTTAGTAAAAAATTTTTGGACTATCTCAAGGATAATGGTATAGTCTCATCAATGGACTTCCATCCAGGAACATGCCTCAATTTAACAAGGATTTCAAAATAGGAGAAAATCGGACCCTATTAGGATATGGTCCATGATGAGCTTCATGGATCCTTCCAGAGTTTTCTTTGGGGACACTCATTGTTAACTTCATAGTTTAATAGGGTTCCATCTAAAATCATTTCCTATCCACACCGTATGAGATATGGCATGGTAAGAAACCAAGTCTGAGTCATCTCAGAATTTGGGGTTGTCCGGCTCATGTCAAAAGACAACAAGCGGACAAGTTAGAGTTTAGGTCCCTTTAGAGCTCGATTCATAGGATATCCTAAAGAGTCATTAGGATATTACTTTCTTTCATTTTGGAAGACCACAATGTGATTGTGAGTCGACATGCCATTTTCTTGAAAAATATTTTATTCAAGATAGTGGCATTGGAAAGATAGACTAAGACTCGATGAGAAAGTCTCCAAAGAGCAACGAGCTAAGGAACCAATTAGAAATCTAGTTAGTTGAGCCAATCCATAATTCACTACCTCCTCCACCTCGTAGATCGGAAATAGGATTTTCCATCCTCCTGAAAGGTACTTAGGTACTTATCTTCAGAAGGATGTAGAGAAAATGTTCCTCATAGGTAAATGGTGCTCATGGTGATGATCCCAAAACCTATGAACGAGGCGATATCAGATATCGACTTCCGAGAAATGGCTTAGAGGCAATGAAGTCAGAAATTGACTCGATGCACTCAAACCAAGTCTGGACCTTGGTAGATCCACCAGAAGGTATAGTACCTATTGGGTGTAAATGGATCTTCAAGAGAAAGATTGGTGCAGATGGGAATGTGGAGACATTCAAGGCTAGACTAGTGGCAAAAGGTTATAGTCAACGCGAAGGCATTGACTATCAGGATACCTTTTCGTCCAGTGGCTATGCTAAAATCCATCCGCACATTGCTTGCTATTGCAGCCTATTTTCGATTATGAAATATGGCAAATGGATGTGAAAACAGGCATTCCTAAATGGATATCTTGAGGAAGATATCTATATGGAACAGCCGCTAGGTTTCACATCCAGTGATACTGATCACAAGGTTTGCAAGCTGCAAAGGTCCATATATGGACTTAAGCAAGCATCTCGGAGCTGGAACACTCATTTCAATGATGTGATCAAAATAGTTTGGTTTCATCAAAAATGAAGAGGAACCATGTGTTTTCAAAAGGGTCAGTGGGAGCGCTGTTGTCTTCCTCGTATTGTACGTGGATGACATCCTCCTTATTGGGAATGATATTCCCATGTTGACATCAGTCAAAATGTGGTTGTCTAAAGGAATTCTCCATGAAAGACCTAGGTGAAGCATCCTTTATTCTAGGAATTAAGGTCTATAGGGATAGACCGAATAGGATGCTAGGACTTTCACAGAAGATGTACATAGAGGAAGTACTAAAGAGGTTTAGTATGGAAAACTCTAAGAGGGGATTAATACCCTTCAGACATGGTATTCATCTTTCCAAGAAGATGTGCCCCAGCACACCTGAGGAAATAGAACACACCTGAGCAAGAAATAGAATGCCCTTATGCTCCCTTATGCAATAGCAATAGGAGCCTCATGTATGCCATGCTATGTACACGACCTGATATAGCCCATGCTGTGAGTGTCACAAGCAGATATCAGTCAAATCCAGGTGAAGAACACTGGACTTCTGTGAAATGTATCCTTAAGTACTTGAGAAGAACTAAGGATATGATGTTGGTCTTTGGTAATGGAGAACTCCAAGTCTACACAGACTCGGACTTCATGTCCGATATAGATGATCGAAAGTCGACATCTGGAAGTCTGTTTGTGTGCAATGGTGGAGCTGTCAGCTTGCAAACTGTGATAGCAGATTCCACCATGGAAGCAGAATATATAGCTGCATCAGAGGCTTTCTGGTAAAGAAGTTTGCTGCAGAGAGTAGCCATTGCCATTCCACTGCTCAATCCGCGATTACCTCGAGAAAGGATTACGTTGAGGTCAAGAGAGTCAACTCCACAGATAATGTGGCAGACCCACTTACAAAGCCGTTGCGCCAGCAGAAGATCGAAGCCCACCTTGAGAAGATGGGACTTAGACTTGTAGCCAATTGGCTTTAGGTCAAGTGGGAGATTGTTAGATATATGTGCCCTAGAAGCCAGAATTGGCTGACACTTGTAATACACTTCTAAGGGGCAAAATTATAATTTTGACTATAAATTAATAAAATGGATTTATTTTCTATCACATATGTGTATTTAGTGTCTGTGATACATCCTTTGAGTTAATGGTAATGATAATTCATATTTTCAAGAGTTAAAAATTTAAGACATGAATTTATCATTATTAACTCATAAAATGCTCCCGACCATAGGATCATCACGAGGATGGTGATTGATCCGAAAGGTTGGTGTACAATCGCTTTTCTTTAGTAGATGAGTCTTGAGTCTACGGTGTGGAGACACCAGAAGCGAGAGTATAGGTACTCGTTAGAGAACGAGGGCACTGAGCGTGACCACCTCGAGTAGTCATTAGGAAGTCTACCTTCTCGTCGAATGACTGACTCGATGCTGCAGTAGTGTGTCTGGTTCTTTGACCTGAGATGCATCGGCAGTTCACCTTGAGGGTGTTATAGTTTGACTACACCATTACTCGATCTCCTAGCCATTCGGAACCCTGAGGTGTATGTTGGCTATAGCATGTTCATTGTAGGAATTGGATTGCATCAAGATGGGAATCTATCTACCTCGGTAGGTAGAGGAGTAGCCCTATGATGATCATGAGAATCAAGTCCTAAAACCCATGGCCATGGTAGTGTGAAATAATAGAAAGAGTTTCTATTAGGATTTTCACATTGGACTTGAATCGAATGATTACATTCATATGATGGGTGTTGGATTTGACGAGTTCACCTTAACCCTAATCCCATCGAGGCTTATGATAGAAGAATCCAATCACGTAGGTAGTTGCATCGAGAGGTTCAGTATTTAATTTTGATGGGTTGCCATCCATATACTGCTAGGTGTCACTAGTGGATTTTGGGACCAATTAGAATTGTCTTTATGATTGACGATTCTAATTGGGTGAATTGGAAGAGTTCTGATCCATCGAAAGATGTTTCGATGATATTGATGATGGAGATCATGATATATCCCATTATCATACAAAACTGAACCTAACTAGGTCACATAAATAAGAGTTTGGGTCTGGATATCATCAATTAAACTAATCCAGTTCGATTGATTTGGATTAGATCCAGTTAGGTTAAAAAAAATCATGCTAGCACACGATTGAGCCTAACATTCTCCTTCTGTGGTCTTTCTGAATCATCTCGACTAAGCTAAATTGGATTTGGCTCATCCAAGAGCCTTGTATGGATTTATCCTAGTCTAACTGGAACTTGTCCAGGTCAGAAAAGTCTTATCCTAAAATGATCTAGGCTTGTCTTAATCCATCGGATGGAAATAGGACAAGACCTGCTAATTTGTGGAATTAATTGGACAAGGTTTATTAAGAAACTCTATAGGGATTTGACTTGATCTGACAAGACCTTATCCTGGCTTGATCAAGACTTGTCCTAAATCCCATAAGATGGAAATAAGATAAGGATTGTCTTTGCCATATTAGGGCTTGTCCTAAAATCATGAGATGAAATTTGGACAAGTCTCTCCCAAAAATTTTAGATGAATTTTTCTGGATCTGACTAGACTAAGTCCTCATCTGATCAAGGGTTGTTCTAACTTGATTAGGACTTGACATATTGGATGGGACTTGAAATGGTTTTGTCTTAATCCCATAAGATGGGAAAAGGACAAGGGTCAAATGTTGACCCGGATGCAGGAAAGAAAGGGAGAGGGCCGTGCACCCCATGGAGACTATCTAGGGTTGCACGCCCACTTGGGATTTTCATGAGGGAGAGAGAGCCTCATCCCCCTCTTTGACCGTGCAACCATATGATAATGTGGAGACTCCCTTTCAAAAGGGTTTTGACTGGGTCCAAAGTTTGAATAAGTTCAAACTCTAGGGAGATAAGAGTTTGCGCCATCTACTCATCTTATCCTTTATTTCATGCCATATTTTCATGTTTTGTGCAACAAAATACAAAAAAAATATGGTGTGGGGCATGGAGATCATGGAGGAGTCCTTCTGCATGTTAAACTTTGACCTGTTCAAATTTATATGCAAAGGGACTCTTGACTAGTTCTATAAATAGGGCCCTACGCAAGCTGTTGTGCATTGTGATTTCTCTATGGCGAAGCCCTACCAAAATATTCATCTCTACACCTCCCTCATCTGATCCTCTCCCTCTTCTCCATGCCTAAGAGTTGGACAAAACCTGCGAGCAAAGATCAAGTCCCATTGGTGCGAAGATTAGCGAGAGACGATGGTGTTTCTGAGACGAACGTTTAGCCTTCGGAGTTTATTTTGAAGGTTCTACGAGAAGACATTAGATCTGATCTTTGGAGATTAGATCCAGAAGGAGGAGACTTCTAAATCTGACCCATGTAGATATCGATAGAGACCAGATGCGTATGTGGCTCAAACAGAATCTTGGATCAGTCGTCAGATCATCACAACGAGTAAACAATTTATCCGATTAGGTGATAATTGTTATCACTATTTTTATTTTTATTTTACTTCTAATTTTAGACAATCTAATTAGATTTAAGAACTCTCAAATTTGATCAGATCATAGAAAATTTTAAAAATTATTTCACTACAAATCTTATTCAATCAGATGCATCCTACGATAGGAAAATCTGATTTTTCCTTCAGCAGTTGAGCCGGTCCGACTGTGGACTGAGCCGACTCGATGGAGGCAAACAACATGAATGAACGACATGCACGGGCATGCATGCAAAAGTCTTTTCATGAGATCTATAGTCTCTAACTCATGGACCAGGTCTAGTCACATGGTCTATGGAGCTGTTATGCTATCTAGCAACCAGGAGAGCATGCGGGAGCTGATCAGATGGCTATTGGATTGATCAGGGCTTATAAAAAGACTAGACGACCTAAGAAGAAAAGACTCTTAGAAAAACCTCTTAGGTGGCATAGAGACAAGGCAAGAAGCACTAGAGTGCTATAGTAGCACCTCCCTAGAAGCACGGAGGACTGAGATAGGCTCAGCGGTGCAACAGCCAAGGAGATTATCTCAACATAGTGTGCCAGAGGCTTCTTAGGGAGATCAAGCACCAAGTCTCAGAGAGAGCCAAGGGTCTCAGGGAGCATCAAGAGCCTTAAGAAAGCTGGGAGTTTCCTGGAATGGTGGGGTTGCCTAGGGACAGAGGCTATGGCTTGATGTAGTGGCTGAGAGGATCATAGAGTGTCCAGGGATGTCAAGGGCCCTGGACTGGTAGATCTATGAGAGGGGTCTTCTTAGGATTACTTTGAGAGCATTGTATGGGTGAGTTCTTCTAGATCCCAAGAGAGGGCTGCTGAGTTAAGATCGCATCTCCTCTATTATTCTTTCTCGGAAGTGAAGTATTGCATGTCTCGTGGATGTAGGCACTTGGGCCAAACCACGTATATGGTTGTGTTTATTTATCTTCTTCAATCTTTCCATAGCAATGGATGGTGCCATATCTCCTACAAGTGATCTTGGGTGGGTGATCTATGTTCTACAGTTGTGGATCTACCCTAACAGCGCATGCGTGGCTAGCATCAGAATTTTGGATCACTGATAGATCATCACTATGGGTAAACTATTTATCCGATCAGGTAACCTGAGATGTTACTATTTTAATTTTTAATTTTATTTTATAATTAGATCAATCTAATCAGATTTAAAAACTCTTAGATCTAATCAGATCTCAAAAAAAGTTTTAAAAAATTCTACTTTAGATCAGATTAGATCGATCCTATGGCATAGGAATAGCGATTACTTCAACTGGTATGGCATACAGGTATGATATAAGGATACAATATCACTGAATGTGATCAACTTTGGAGCATTCTGCTATTAAGAATTGCTCCAATAGGATATTGGTATAAGTATCCTTTCAACCTGAGATCAACATAATGACTTATAAGTAACTCATAGTGCTTTGATACTGGACTATCTAAATTTTTAATTTAGTGACGAAAGATTTTTAGGTATAGTCAAGTACTTATGAAGTCATTAAATGATCAAGATGGGATTAACCATTCCAAGAGTTGGAGATAATGCATCACTATATTTTAATTTTATAAAACCTTGGCCAAGATAATCCATATGATGGATTTGGTATTTTGAAATACAATGTGGATGACCTAATCAGGGTTGATAGTTAAACCATGAGTCATCGTATGAGCATTCATGATTAAAAGGATGAATTATACAAAAACCATATCCACATGGGTTCTAGGATGTTCCTTTGTACATTCGACCTATCCGACCATCGAATATTATTGCTAGATGGTCACTTCGATTAGTACAAAAATTTATTCCTATGCTATGGGCTTAGGTTTGAACCTATGGAGTTACATACATTAGAGGTCTCAATCTGATTGGATGGTTGATCAATGACTAAAAATTATTTTAGGGTCAAACAATCAATATGATTAATATTTGACCTAGTGCAAGTGTTGTAGGTGGATTAATTAGCAATCATATTATTAATTAGCTCCATCTGATTAAGCATGAGGGCTGAGATCGAGTCTAATTGAATAAGATTCAATTAGGTTTGGTTTGGACTTGATTAGATCAAGTTCAATTGGTTTATGGGATAAGCCAATTGCAAGGAAGATCAATTTTCTATTGACTTCGGACTTGTGTGTACCTAATTTCTAATTTGATTAGAATTTAGATCAAAATTAAATTTAATTTAATCTGATTTAATTGGGCTCTTAGTTGGACTAAGATTATCCTTAATTAGGTTACACAAGTTTTAATTTAATTAGTCTTAACAATTGGTTAGACTAATCAAAATATGAAAGTCCTAGTTTGATTAGGACTCTCTCCCTTGTGCTAACTTGCCTTCTCATGCCCCTTCCTTGGGATTTGTTTGAGATGCCTCACACTCAGAGAGAGCCCATGCCACCCCATGTGCACCCTATCTTTCTTAGATGAAAATTGGTTTTGCACCAAGTCAAAGCAAGAGTTTGATTTTAAACTCTATTTGATAGAGTTTGATAGAACCAAAACTCTATTTGATAGAGTCTATCCTCATGTGTGGTGCCAATCTACTTGATTTTCTTCTTACTTTTTCATAAAAATAGAAAAGATTTTGTGCACCAATATTAGGGTGTCCATGCCAAGTTGGGCGCCCCAATTCTTGTCTAATCTAGACATTCTTTTCTAGGTGCTTGACCTAGACAAGGACTCTTATATGTCTCTATTTAAGAGGGATTCGGTTCTCAAATTCTATAGAATTTTCATTAGAGAGAGAGGGCTTTGATGTGGATCTCTTGGATGCAAGAAGGGTCTTGGGCATGGGGCTTTGCAAGGACACAAGTTTGTATGTCCTGATGAGAGAAAAGAAAGAGAGAAGAAGGGTCTTCTCTAAGATTTTTTCTTACATATTCTTCCACAGATTTCTAAGAGAAAAGTGAGGAGAAAGATTTCTCTCTAGTCCTCCTCCAAGTGTTCTTTGATCCTTAGAAGGTCAAAGCAAGTCAAAGAAAGAGATTCATGATTAACCATCGAAGAAGGATCCGTGCAGTACTAGCATACTGCATAGACTTTTGATCATTGGACTTCTGATCATGATCAAGGCTTTATGTGGACTACCAATAGAGGTCAGATACTCATGTGGCTCGAAGCAACAACCTCAGTCTCATATTAGCAAGCGGAGTTCTTGACCCATGAAAAGGTATTAAGATTCGATCTCGAAAGTTATCCAGATTAGATTTAGATTTAGATTGATGTTGATATGATCAACATCTTTTCTTCTATTCATTATTTAATTTTCAAATTTAATGCATGCATGATTAATGTCATAAGATCCTAGATCTAGGGGTTAGTTACATGTTTTATAGCTTAATTTGATTAATCTATTATTTTAGCATTGTTTTATTTTTAAAATGTTTCAAAATAGATGCATGTAAATTCTAGAATTTTCTTCAATTGGTATCAAAGCATAGGTCTGCTTGACATAATTTTTATGCATATTTAGATTAGATCTAAATTAAAATCTAAAAATTAGATTTAAAATTAAATATTTAGATTATTAGAAAATATGTCCCAAAGTCAATCGTTAGCTTGTTAGCGGTTGTGCTATTTTATAATTATAAATGACTTATTAATGAATAAAATTTTATTTTGGCATTTTTGATCATAAATCTACATCTTCTAATGAACTCCATGTTGTGATGAAGTCCTTAGGACTTGTTGGGGATAAACTAACTCCTATCAAAATCTAATAAGAAGTCCAAACTTGATATGATTCCATCCAGAGTTGCAGCAATCATGACTGAACCTCAATTAGGCTGATCTCCTACTCCAATTCAATTCAAGGAAATTAGTTTTCAAACCAAGTATGTTTGATGAACTTCTTAGTTGTGACCATCCACTAAGTATTGGGGATAAAATTACTCCCACCGAAGTCCAATAAGAAGTCTGAATTTGATATGATTCCATCTGGAGTTGCAGCAAACATGACTGAACCTCAATTAGGCTGATCTCCTACTCCAATTCAATTCAAGAAAATCGACCTTCAGACCATATATGTTGGACGAACTTCTCAATTGTGACCATCCACTCTCTTTCAACAACTACAGAACACCCCCAAGGCATGGTGAACTTCATCCGACCAACCTTGAATAGTGAAGTTCATGATAGTTGGCTCTAGTCTTGGTGTTAATAAAGCCCCATCAAATATTGAACCCCAGCACCCTTCGATTTTCGTCTACGGCAGACCTTGAGTGCAGCCAAATTCCTTGACGACAGACAGCATATCTCGTTAACCTTACGGTAAGGACCCCATCCAGCTAAATTCCTCCCCAGTCAGATTCTATCCCAATCGAACTTCTTTGCTCCATTTTAAGGATAGTGGTGGAACTCGAGTGTGGCCAAATTCCTTCATCCCATTCTGATAATTGTAGATCTAGCCAGCCTATATTGTGCATATCGATCAGACAAGTTTGAATAGGGAAAGGACTTCATCATCAGCATAAATCTGATTTTCAATCTAAAATAGCAACCACTCCACAAACAATGAATCACAGCACTCCTTCAATTTGAATTTCAAGCCAATCTTGAAGGTGGCAAAGCTTCTGAAAGCAAATCAAATGGCACTAGCAAAAAGCTCACCCATTTCAACTTCTAGTCGATCTCAAAGATAGCCAAACTCCTTCAAAAAATCTAGTAATGATTTAGAAAGTTCAATGATTCTCTCTCTAGCCTCTAGCTTGAATACTCCCATCAATCTCTGGCCAACCTCGAAGATGGCCAAACTCCTTAAAATTGTCAAAGGCAACACCAACAGTCGATCCCCAAGTTTGGCCTACCTAACTTCAAGTTCTTCATCCCAACATCTGCAATTTGCTAGTAGATGCAAAAACCACATCCAAACTCTAATAAATAGAATCTAACTGCCTACATGTCATGATAAATGATAGCCCATTCTCTGTAACTAATTATACATGGCCCGAATGGCCTACTGATATTCTGTTGTAGCTGTCATTTTTATTCTATTATAGACTTTGCCTATATAAGAGACTCTCCGGATATGTTTTTCTCTCTAAGCTCTCATCTCTACTTATATTCTCTTGAGTACTCTATTCTTGTTAGTCAGAAAACTAACTTGACCATTGAAGGATCCTGTTGGAGTCACCTACCTTCGGTTTGGACTTCTTTTTGTAGATCTTATCGACGGCCTCATCTTCACCAGCTCCAGCAATCTCTGGCTTTAGCACCATTTTTTGCACTAATAGGATTGGTGCGAGAGGAAAGAATTTTGAGCCCTTCTTCTTAAAAGAGTATCCAATCGAGTTTATCTTCTTCCATTTTATAGTTCTTTTCTCTCTGATCTTTCTCGATGCCATCCAAGAGAGCTTCAACCTGGAAATCCACCACCTCTGCTGCTAGATCTCTTCCAGATCAACCTGTTCTAACCTCATAACCAGCACCTCAACCACCACTAGTGGCTATGGTGGATTTTGAGTAGTTTAACCTACGGGTGTAGCAGTTTAAGGGCCTTACCGAAGCAGTACAGGCCATGTAGCAGTCCCAGCACTGATCCAACCAGAAAGACCCTAGTCAGAATGTAGAGATCTGGCATAAGGAAGGCCCACTTGGGCAGGTCAGCCAGTGACTCCTAAGAAGGAAAAGCAGAGAGCGGAGAGCCCTTATTCTGATCATGATTCCATCCCTAGGGAATCACTAACCCCCTCCAGCCAGCCACGCTTTCAGATCTATGATCGAGATGATATTCTCAATCAAAAGCTTTAAAAATTGAATCAATGGATTAAAGAACTCCACCACATTACCCTTGTTTGCCAAGATGACATCTGCACCGACCCCCTTTTCTTTGCCCGTATCATGTAGGAGCCCATCCCGCCAAACTTTAAACTCTCCTAGTTTGAAAGTTATGATGGGTCCACTGACCCAGTTGACCTTCTCAAAGCCTTCAAAATTATGATGCTACTCCATGATGTGCCTAATGCCATTCTGTGCCTAGCTTTCCCCTCCACTTTAAAGGGAGCAGCAAGAAACTGATACTCGAGCCTCAAACTGGATACCATCTTTTCTTTTGATCAGCTGAGCAACCAGTTTGTGGCTCATTTTATCAGCAGTCGGTGTAAGAGATGAGGTTCGGACTTTTTTGTCAATATCAAGCAAAAGAAAGGAGTGTCCATCCGATCTTACGTCAACCGCTTTAATGCTGTTGCCTTGAAGGTTCAAAATTTGGACAAATCTGTTGCTATGACCGCACTGAAGAGTGGCCTCCAGAAGAATGATCTTCTTTTCTTCCTGAAGAAAAAGTACACTTAGGATTTTATCGACATATTAGCCTAGGCAGAAGGCCACGCTCTAGTGGAAGAAGCCTTCAAACTAAAGGATAAAAAAGCCATAGGAGAGCGGTAGGCGGGAGAATCTAGTAAGCCCGCTAATGTTTAGAAGTCGAGTGAAGCTCGACCATGGTCTAGAACCCCTCCTTAGCATAGATAGGCCTGAACTCCACCTTAGGCATGTCGACCAAGAAACCCAGATTGGAGGGCATGGTGAAACTCTCCTCTTAGAAGATCGCACAACTATACCCCCCATTGAACATTCTGAAGACCCAAGTGCTGAAGGAGATTAAGGAGCAATTACTAAGGTCAAAAAAGTTGCAGTCTCATCCAGCCAAGTGCAGCCTCAATAAGTACTATCTCTACCATCATGACCATGGTCATAAAATGAAAGAATATATTCAGCTCCAAGATGAGATCGAGGAGCTCATCAGACGAGGTCAGCTAAACCACTTTTTGAGTCCTCAATCGAAAAGGAGGAAGAATCGACCAAGAGCTCTGCCATAACCTGAACCACCCTGAGGGATAAGCTGCAAGAAGATCAACCCCCGCTCAGAATCATCAATACCATTGCTGGAGGACATCGAGAGGGAGAAGCTAGCGGGTCTACAGGGTCGGTAAAGAGGTAGAGGAATGAGGAGCCCATTACATTCATTGAAGAAGATGCATAGGAAGTTCAATTTCTACATAATGATGTGACTGTAATAACTTTAAATATTACTAATTATGATGTACACCATATTTTGATTGATAATAGAAGCTCTGTCGATGTTTTATTTTATGATGCATTCTCTAAAATATTTATACCTGACAGTCGAATGGGACCAATGAATTCTTCGTTAGTGGGGTTCAGTAGTGATGCCATGCCAATGGAAGGAATAATTATCTTATCTATTATAGCAGGTCGGTATCCAAAATAATCCAAGGCCCAAGTTGACTTTCTAGTAGTGAAGGCTCCCTCAGCTTATAATGCCATTCTTGACCGACCTAGTTTAAATACACTTCGGACCATGGTCTTAACTTATTACTTAAAAATAAAGTTTCCAACAAATCAAGGGATTGGAGAAGTCAGAGGAGATCAAGATCTGGCGTGACACTATTACACCATTGCTTTACAAGGGGGAAAGGAAATAGAATCTTATATAGTAGATGGGCTTGATGCCCATGGTGACTTAACTGAAGAGCGGGGTGAACCAATTGACGACCTTGTCGTAGTTTCACTAAATGATGGGAATGAAGATCATATTATTCAAATCGGCTCCAATTTTAGGGGGAAAGTTAAAGAGTAGCCCGTCGCCTTCCTACAAAGGAATGCCGATGTTTTTGCTTATGTGCCTGTAGGTATGCAGGGCATTGATGCTGAAATAATAGAACATCGTCTAGCTGTAGATCTCAAATGCCAACCTGTGAAATAGAAGAAGCGCAGCTTTGCACCGAATGATAGAAAGCCATCACAAATGAGGTTGATAAGCTCCTCAAAGCTAAGTTCATCCAAGAGGAATCCTACTCGCATTGGATCACAAATATGGTTGTCGTCAAGAAGATAAATGGCAACTAGAGGATGTGCATAGACTTCACAGTCCTGAATAAGACCTATCCAAAGGATAGCTATCTCTTACCTAGAATTGATCAACTGGTGGATGCAACCTTAGGCTATAAGCTTTTCACTTTCATGGATACCTTCTCTGGTAATAACTAAATCCAGATGGCACCAGAAGATGAGGAGAAAACTACTTTTATTACTCATCGTAGTCTTTATTATTATAGGCTTATGCCTTTTCGACTTAAAAATATAGGTGCGACCTATCAGCGCCTCATAAATAAGATCTTTAAGAAGATGACCGACCGCAATATGGAGGTCTATATAGATGACATGCTTGTCAAGAGTTGATCTTCTACAAATCATATTGCTGACTTGGAAGAGATCTTCAGCACCCTCCAAAAGTACAAGATGAAGCTGAATACAACCAAGTATGCTTTCAGAGTAACTTCAGAAAAATTTCTAGGATTCATGACATCAAGACGTGGCATCGAAGCAAATCTTAAGAATATTAGTGCCATCCAAGAAATGAACATACCAAAAATAATAAAGGAGGTCCAATGCCTAATAAAGAAAGTAGCAGCTCTGAGCTGCTATCTCAAGGTTGGCTGAGTAATGTATGCCCTTCTTTCAGGTGCTCAAGCAGTCAAAGAACATTTGCTGGACTCTTAAATGCCGACAAGCCTTTGAAGAGTTGAAGCACTATCTAAGCTCAGCTCCTCTCCTTGCCAAATCCAAACCTAGTAAAGTGCTATTCCTGTATCTAGTGGTGTCACCTACAGCAATCAGAGCTATCCTGATCAGGGAAGAGGCAAAAATCCAAAAGCCCATCTACTGCATATGTTTTGAGGGATGCAGAAACAAGGTATACAAAATTGGAAAAGCTAATCTATGCTTTGTTGATTGCAGCTAGGAAGCTTTGACCTTATTTTCAGGGGCATACGATCACGCTTCTTACTGATCAACCCATTAAGGTAGTTTTGCACCGGCCTGATACCTCTAGAAGAATAGCAAAATGGGTAATTGAACATACCAAGTTTGACATCAATTTCCAACCTCAGCCATCTATTAAAGCTCAGATACTGATTGACTTTATAGTAGAATGCACCATCTCAGATTCGGCCGAACCTGAGTAGCAAGAAGTTTGTGCTCTTAGTTTGCAGCTAAACTCCATTGAAGAATGAATTGATCTACTTGAAGACTTTTGGGCTCTATATGTTGACGGCTCATCTAATGCCTCAGGAGTGGGTGCGGGCTTGATTCTAATCAATCCGAAAGGAATTATTGCTAAATACGTGCTATGTATTAAGTTTCCACAACAAATAATGTGGCATAATACAAAGCCTTAATTGCAAGATTGAGAATAGCTAGAGAATTGAAAGCAGACCATATGAAAGTCCATAGCGATTCTCAATTGATTGTGGGGAAGGTCAATGGTACTTATCAAGCCCGAGAGGAAAGTATGATAAAGTACTTAGAAAAAGTGAAAAGCTTGACCTCAACCTTGAGCAGCTTCAACATTCAATAGATCTCCAGAGCATAAAATACTAGGGCCGACCTTCTCTCAAAATTAGCTACCTTGGCTCCAAATGAATTGCTGAAAGAAGTCTTCTTTGAGGTTCTGCAGTATACAAGTTCAGAGGAATCCCATATAGTAATGTAGGTCGATCTTGATCCCAGCTGGGTTAACCATCTAATTCTATACCTCAAAGATGGAATTCTTCCCAGAGATCCTAAAGAAGCATGGAAATTAAGAAACCAAGGCACCCATTATATTTTATACGAGAATAAATTATACATGAGGTCGTATTCCTTGCCACTTCTTAAATGCCTCCGACCTTCTGAAGCTAATTATGCACTAAAAGAAGTTTGTGAAGGTATATGTAGAAATCACCTCATGGCTAGGACATTATCTTATAAACTACTCCATCAAGGATACTACTAACCGACTATGCAATAAGATGCCACTGATTATGTAAAGAAATATGATCGATGTCAGAGAAATGCCAACATTCAGAGATAGCCAGCTTCACAACTCACACCCCTGAGCACTCGTTGGCCTTTCGCACAATGCACTACAAGAAATAATATAATTAGGGACCAAAAAACTCATCGTAAAAAGAAAAAATTGGATTGCTAAAATTTTTTAGCAACCAAAAAACATGGTCAATAATTTGGTCATGGAAGCCGCATCGCTAATTATCTTTCACGACCAATTTTATGTTTGGTTGAAAAATATGAATGTAAGGCGACCAAACTGGATGGAGTTGGAAAAAATAATAACCTTCAACGACTAATTATTTGGTCGCAAAAAGGTCAAATTTTCGTCACAAAAATATCATATTGGTTGACAAAGACATAACAATTGTTGCACGTGACAATTCATTCACCACCAAAATATTTGGTCACAAAAAATGTTATTAATAGCAACCATTTGTTTGGTCATGAAATGTTGAGAAAGATCGAACATCTGTTCTGTGAAACAAGTCATTCGCCACCAAAATAATTGGTCACGAAAAAACATGATCATTACCAACCAACTACTTTGGTCATGAAAAATTTAGTGTAGCATGCACGACTTTGGTCGGTGTTGAACTGCTGTGATTATTATAAAAACCATTATCAACCAACTTTTTGGTCATAAAAAAGCAAAAAAATTTAACGACCAACTTTTTGGTTGGAAAAAAAAAGTTATTTTTTTTGGTAGCATATCGACTGGATATAGTATTCAAACATATATTTCCACTGATATATCTTTATAACTACGAATGCACAAAATCATCCAAACTTGACATATTGCAAGTGAAGAACATCCAAATACTTCTAATTGTAAATATAAATTTATCAATATATACATACAATAATCCATAACATAGATCTATAATGTCCAAACTATCATTATAGGAAATTGCTGACATCAAAAAATACATCATCCCTGATTCTTCAAAAGATCAAACATGCACAAATAGGTAACAAAATAGTCGAATAGCATGAGTTGAATCTGGCAAAATTCCAACTTCAGTTGATGTTGTTAGTCAGCAACCTCAAGACCCAAAATCAGCAACCTGCAAGGCCTAAAATCAACAACCTGCATGACAAGTACACAAATATTATAATAATTTAAAGATACATAATCTCTATAGAAGTTAACTTAATTATAATACATTTTAATATGATGGAAACTCCAAGATGTGATGTCATATTTTTAATTTGATGAAGTGCTGGTTGCAACGTGTGCAAATGAATACATCCAAGCTTTGAGAGGAAGTGTGGTGCTAAGAAGAGGATAATTCTTTCTTTGAGAAAATTTGAGTTCCTTTAATATGGTGGGATGATGAAAACAAAGAGCAAATCCTCTTAAAAATTTCATGAATAATGCTTCAAACAATTACTCACTTATCATCCTTCTCTCTTAAAAGCTATGTCGCATTGCCCTCTATATGGATTTTTTTGCAATCTTGTGTGTGAGTGCTGATACTATACTGGGTGTGTATAACTCCGTTATCATATGCAGATGTTTACAGAAAGTTTTTTTGGCAAAATCTCAACTAAATGTGAAGTTTAGCAAAAATCTGAGATATATGGAAATGCTCATATGATTGTTTAAGTAGATTCGTCGAGACAGATTATTATCTTCTTACCTTGACACAAAGATACTCTTCAAGATGTGTCTTCACAAAGCATGATATGAGAATCTGAAACATAGTTGAAAGAATATAAACAATATCAACACTAAAGTAAAAGCATATAATATAATTGAACCAATGCCAACAATATAGTACATAAAGGAATCTGGGACATGGTATTCCGTACCAACCCAAACCAGTCGATATAACCCGTACCATACCATATTGGCAGGACATTGAAATGGTTCAAGCCAATTTTCAAAAAATGGCATGAGCCAAACTGATTCGATCGATTTAGTATGGTATGGGCTACTACCGAGCGGTTTGGTCCGATACGAGGCGGTACAACACTGATACAGGACAGTACATACCAGTATGGTGCGGTTCTTTTTTTTTTGCCATTGGATGGGATTTTTTTAATTTTTTTATTAATGGTACAGGATGGTACAAGATGGAACTACAGACAATGCATTAAGAATAGGTTAGCAATAAAGTAGTTCCCCAATAGGTTATTGCATCAAGAATATGACCCAAGGGTCCATTTTCTCGACTAATCTGTATACACTATATATAGCTATCTCATGTAAAATGACATTATTTGAAAAACATGCAATGCATGAGCATCTTCCCCAACATAAGAGTAAATGAGGATATTCTACTCTGATGTGTTAAAATAATGGGATCTCACCACATCTTCTATGATTGCACTTGGTGGGTTGAATGTTTCTTCAGGGGAAAGAAAATATTAGAAGGTTTTCAATTAGTATTGCATCTAAAATGTAAAAAGCTCCTTAGTTATGGGCATGACCGTACCCAGACCTAGCTTGGTTTTGGGTCTAAGATTTGGACTCAAACCTCAACTGTTTATTCAATGGTTTCATCACCTATTGCTTCGACTTGAATTGGCTTAGGTCATGTAGGAGTCTAATAGTTGTTTCATTAAAGTGTCACATCAAAACATTGTGCATACAAGTTTGAGAGTGACGTTTAATAAGCCAAGTGAAAAACATGATGTTGAAGACCTTATGTGAAGGAAAATCCTAATTTCTCGAATCAAGTTCGTTCAGATCTGATTGGATCGAGAGGCATATTTCAAAAATTTCCTCCTAGATCCTAATCAGATCTGACACTTTTCAGATCGGATTTAAGATCTGATAATTAAAAAAATAAAATTAAATTAATTCTAAATTAATTTTACCTTGATTCTGGGTAATCTGATTATTCGTTGATGATCCTACCAAAGTCCTAAGGTTCTGGAACTTGCCATGCAAGCGCCTGGTCTCTACTACTATCCATTCGGACTAGATTTGGAGATCTTCTCCTTCTCTTTCTTTTCTCCAAAAATTAAATCTGGATCTGATTTGGAGGATCTTCAAAACTTCTTCTGAAGATCACCCGTTGTCTCTACAGCAGTGCTGCCTTCTTCCTTTTTCGTCAGCCTTTTCTTGCCTGACTCATACTAATCTGAAGGCCCAACTTTCTTGGGCATGGAGACGAGAGAGAGGGCCAGATGGTGGCATGGAGAAGAGAGAGGGGCAGCCTTTGGGCGTGGCTAGGAGGAGGAGTTCTCAAAAATGGACGCAGATAGGGTCTTTTTATAGACTATGTTGCGCCATGCAATGCTGCATCACCCCGACCAATCACGTTGCTTCGTGTAATAAGATCTAAATCTTATTGGTGGGATGACATCACCTGATCCAATCAGATGAGAGACCCATAGGTTCATTCTTAGATGGTGCCTAAGACTGATCAAAGTAGATACCCAAGGGCCACCTAAGTAGAAACCAAGAAGCAACCTGGAGTCCCATCGATATGGGACTCCAGCATCCCTATCCATGGGCGCACGCCATCCTAGGCATGCATCCCCTTCTTTTCAATTTTCAAAGAGGGGACAAGCCCCTATCTGCTCTCCAATAAGTGCATGATATATGGGTAGATGTCCAAGGGTCAAAGGTCGATGTTTGACTAAGTTAAAGTACAAGAATTAGCTGGTGATGGAAAATAGCAGATGTTGTCTTAAATTTATCTCATAAATTAAGACAACCATTTTCTAACTTGGACAGCTCATCTCTCTCTTT
>QRFJ01006270.1:0-47345 GCA_006176705.1 Cocos nucifera | reverse complement strand
TCTCTACCTATTCATATTCAAGAAGGTAATGTATTGATGACAGTTCCTCTTTCAGTTCCCCCATTTCTTGCAAAAGAAGCATTCAGCTTGACCCTTATTGGGCTTGATCTTTCTAGTCTGGCTCTTTATAGATGTCCCAGCCTGAACTTGCACATTCTTTGCTTTCTTTTTCTTGTTCTTCTTTTCTTTCCTAAAGGGTCGAGAATCAGAAGACGAACCTCCCACTAAGTTCACCGACTCCTTGTGGAGTTGGTGATCCTTCTCAAAGTTCTGAAGTAACCCCAGTAACCCATGGTAGTCAACTTCAGGCTTTGTCATTCTATAATGAGTGAGAAATGGAAGATAGGACTTGGGTAGTGAGTTCAGTATTGTATCTTTTCCTAGCTACTTATGCAAGAAAAAACTAAGCTTGCTCAATCGCTCTATCAACTCGATCATGTATAGTACATGATTAGTGATAGAGGCACCATCCTGCATCCTGGCGTTGAAGATGGCATAATTAGTCTTGTGCCTTTCAACATCATCGGGTGTGCCAAAAGAATCTTCCAACACTTGAAGCATATCTTTTAACTGAGCCATCTTAAATCTATGACTGAACTCGTTGCTCATGGCAGCCAGTATAATGCAGTGCACCATGGTTCGGTCATTAAGCCACTTCTGATAAGTATCTCTGACTATTCCATGTACCTTAGCAGCTAGCTCCTTAGGTGCAGGATTCATCAACATATACAAGATCCGTTCATGCTCTAGGACTATCTTCAACTTTCGATACAAGATACCAAAGTTGGATCCCACCAACTTATCATTGTCCAATAATGATCGGAGTGATAGAAAAGTGGTCATATTTGCATAAAAAAATTATAATCTAATTAGTAATTGATTCATTAAACCTTAAATTTTAGACTTTAATCAAAAGATTCTTTCACTATTTTATTCGAATTGATAGCCTCTACCTCCAATTCGAGAAATTATCCTAATTTTTTAATGAGTACTAGAATCCACATAGACTGCACACGAGTCCAACTTTGGTTGGCCAATCCATATACATCTAAGGATAGATTTATAATTAATTATTTTTTAAATAATTTTTAATAATTAATTTTTTTTATCTTAGTCTCTAATCAGTAGACTTTGGCCTCCACTGAAAAGATCTAGTTAGGTCCAACCATTAACATGACCATACTTGGCCCATCAAACTAATGAATGATTAGGTCCAACTTTGGTTGGCTAACCTAACTACCATTTAGAAAGATGCAGCCAAGAAATTACATAATAAATGATAATTTCATTAGTCGATAAACACCAGGCCTTTGGGCCTCCAATGATTATCCAACTAATGGATCCATTATCACCCACTTAATGGGAGGCTATGATCTAGTTATCATAAAAACTATTTTATTTTAGAAATCTAATAATTTTAGAGAATTTAATTTTAAAAAAAAAAGTCAAATGAACCAGCTTGTCATGATTCTCTCACTGGATTCACCAAGTTAGCTTAAGGGAGATTAATAATAGACTGGTTTAGGAGCACTTCAATTAGTCATACTGATTTATCTACCTAACATGGGCCAGCTTAAATAGTCAAGTGATCCGATCAAAACATAATCTCACCAAGAGGCCAGGTAAGTTTGATCAATGGAAGGGTCTGCCAAAGCTTGCCTTAGACACCATCAGAAATAGCTAGGTAAGTGGGCTGCCAATTAAAGACCATCGGTCTGATTTATCTTAGGTACCAACCGATCTAATTAGTCTTGATTAGATCAACCTAATAGTTTATGCTAGATCGCATAGCCAAGAATTAAGTCTATCCTGGGTCTCGTTAAAGACATGGACTTGACCAACTATAACTATTATAATTGATCTAGAGAATCCTTGACCTAATCTAAGACAATAATTGATTAGATTTAGTCAATTCTCTAATTAAGTCCATTCTTTAATCTAATCCTTGGTTTAACCTAATTAATGGACCTAATCCTCACTAACCCATTTAACCCAATGTGTTATGATTTATGTCTTAGGATCTTCAATTCACAATCTTAGATCCTAATCAAACAACTTCTTAATTCTTAATTAAGTTTTGGACTGAGGATTGAGGTTCAGCTTTTCGAAAATAATTTTTATATTTATAAAATATTTTTATAACATGATTCTATCAGCTAAATTGTATGTTTGATTCATAATCAATATGTAATTAAGATAAGCATGAAACTACTTTAGATCTAATCTAAACAGGTTCATGTAATTGAAACAGTTTCAACTCCAATCAATCATAAATTATCTTAGATCAAATCTAAAAAATTTATGATGATTAAAATTAGATTAAAATATTTTTAATTAGATTATAAATTTTTTTAGTTTTAATCTAAAATTTTATGATCAATATTTTAGATCAGTACGTCTAGGACAACCTCTCCACTGTAAGGGATAAATCTTATAGCAAGACAACATTATAATCAGTCCGTGCAATCTAAAACTTTTATTTTTAGATCTAAAATTATTTTAAATATAATAAATTATAAATATAATTAGATCATATTTAATAAATTTATGATAAGAAGCAGATCTACACAAACTAGGATAATCTCTCCACTGTAAGGGGTAAACCTTACAGCAGGACAATCTTATAGCAGTTCGTATGATCATAATTTTTAATTTTAAAATTAATAATTAGATTATAAATTATATCTAATATAAAAAATAATCTAAATATATAAAAATAATCATGTAATAATTAACCTAGGCTCTGATACCAATTGAAGGAACCAGATCTAGGATTTCGAAACTTTTCAAGATCAAGTAGTGGAAGACTAAAATAAATTAAAATTTATTTATAAAAAATAAAAAATTTCTAGATCTAAGATCTTATTATATGATTATAACATGAGATTAAATAAAAAATTAAAGCATAAAGAATAAGAACATGTTGATCATATCAACATGCATTTACACTACATCTTACGTAGGTATGTAATAACAGATCAGATCTATATTATCTGTGCAAGTTAGATATTCTAACTTACTGATCTAGGCTTAAGGATGATGTTCTGAGCTGCACACATATTCAATTTCTAAGAGATGTCCACACGAGCCCACGAGCTTCGATCATAAGCCCTACGTAAGAAATCAGCATAGTATGCTAGTACTATGATGATCCTTCTTCGATAGTTGATCCGATGCTTTTTTCTTTTAGATTTAGACTCCTCCAAAGAATAGAAGGAAGAGAAGAAATTTCATATCTAAGACACTCTTAAAAAAAATCTCAAAAGAGGAGGATTAGAGAAGAGCAAAGCAACCCTAGAAGAAGACCCTCTTCTTCTTCTCTGTTCTCTCACCTAGACATCCAGATTAGTGTCTATGAAAACCCAATGCCCAAGAGGTCTCTCATATTGGTATTCACATGCCCAAAAGCACTCTCCAAGTTCTAGAATATGTCCAAAAATCAGTCTAAAATTCATCCTATATAATGAGTTATAGAGGAGTCCTTGTTGGGTCAAATTCTTAGACCAGGAAAGAACCAATATGGCAACTATTTGGGGTGCCCAACACTTGGGTGCCCCCTCCTTAGTTTTAGGCATGGACCACCAACATTTGTTGCACAAAATACCTTCTTTTCCATCAAACAAAATAGAGAGAAAATAGGGAGAGGAGGGTGGCATGCATGGGAGGAGTTTTAGTTTCCTAAAACTCTATCCAAAGAAAAATTCAAATCAAATTCAAACTTCCTCCTTTGACTGGGTCCACAATTAACTTCCATAAAAGAGAGAAGGAAAGAGTGGGCATGCAAGATGATCAAGGAGAGAGGAGATTTTTCACCAAAATAGAGAGAGAAAAGGGCATAAGGGGCATGGGATATAGGTGGTGCAAGAAGATGGATCCTAGTCTTACTAGGATTCCATATTTGACTTGGTCAAATATGGTTTCTCAAAATAATCAAATCAGAATTAACTCAATCAAATTAAACTAGATTCTAATCTAATTAAAAACTTAATTAAATTAAATTTAATTTAATTTTTAATCAAATTAGAAAATTAGATGGACCCAAGTCCTAGTTGAACTAGGACTAGTTCTTCCTTGCACTTGGCTTATCTAATAAACCAATTAGATTTGATCCAATCAAGTCCAAATAAAATTTAATTAAATTATATTTGATTAGACTTAATCTTAGTCCTCTAGCTTAATCAAATTAAGTCAATTATCAATCGAATTGCTAATCGATCCTCCTGCAATATTTGCACTAGGTTAAACATCAATCGTATTGATCATTTAACCTTAGAACGATTTTCAATCATTGATTATCCATTCGATCGGATTGTGAACTCTAATGTATGTAACCCTGTAGGTTTGAACCAATGCCAGGAGCATAGAAATAAATTTTACACCTAACCATCTAGCAATGGTACCTAATTGTCGGATAGGTCAAATGTGTAGAATAACATCCTTAGAACCCATGTGGATAAAATTTTCATATAATTAATCCTCTTGAATAAAATACTCATAGGACACCTCAGAGTTCAACTATCAACTTTGATCAAACTGTCCACATTGTATTTCAAAATACCTAATCCATCTCATGGATTATCCTGACCAAGATTTTACTATATTAAAATACAATGATACATTCTTCTCAAACTCTTGGAGGGGTCAATTCCATCTTGATCACACACCAACTTCACACGTTCTTGACTGTGCCCAAAAGCCTTCCATTACTGAATTAAAAATTTAGTTAGTTCAGTACCAAAGTGCAGTGAGTTACTTGCAAGTCACTAAGATGATCTTAGATCTAAGGGAAACTTATACCTATATCCCATCAGAGACATTCTCGATAGTAGAATATTTTGGAGTTGGTCATGTTCAATGATGATGTATCCCTACATCTCACCTGTATGCCATACCAATGTCTCCACACTCCTTGATTAAGAGGACAATCAACCTATATGGCATACAGTGACCTATGCTCGATAGATGCTGTCATCCTTATTAACAGCCTATCATTTGGTCATGAACAATTTTAAGAACTAATCAATAAATTCTCTTTTTATCGAACCTAAATAGTTCTAAGAACTTCATCACGATAATGGAGTTTGTTAGAAGATGAAAACTTATGATAAAAATATCAAAAAAATATTTTATTAATCGATAAATCAATTATAATTATAATATAGCTCAACCATCAATAGGCTGATGATTGATTTTGGAACATATTTTTCAACAACTTCCATTTGTCCTAAAGCTACTCGACACAGTATCTAATACCCATCTTTGACTTGTGGTTATCGAATTTCTTTATTGCCAGGGCTTTAGTAAAGGGATTGGCTAGGTTTTCCTTTTCGTTGATCTTTTGAAGGTCGACATCACCTCAATCCACGATCTTCTAGATAGGTGGAAGCAATGTAGAATGTGCTTCATCTACTGGTGTGCCTTTGGTTTCTTTGCTTGAGCTATGGCACTAGTGCTGTCGTAGTAGATCTGGACCAGACCATCTAGGAAGGATTCTATTTTGAGCTCGATGATAAACTACCTTAGCCACATAGCTTTCTTCATAGTATCTAATGCTACGATGTACTCTACTTCACGGCATCTAAGATCTGGTGAGTTTCTTTGTTCATTAAATGCTATAACTCATGTTGATGAAAGTTTGAGCTCTATCGAAAAGATTGTTTCTGTTCTGAAAGCTAGAGCTAATGGAGTCTCCCCTATTGATAATCTTTAGATAGTTCGGTATGCCCAGAGTACATGGTAGAGTTCATCCACCAAAGTTTCTATCACCCTTTCCAACCTTGCCTTTATGCCTTGCAACAAAGTCCTGTTGTCACCTCAACCTCCCCATTTACCTATGGGTAAGCCATCGATGTAAAGCTATGGGATATGTTTAGATCTTCATAGAACTCGATGAATTTTGTTCCCTCAAACTAGTGCCCATTATCCATTATAAGAGTTTGAGTTAGGCTGAATCTGCAAATAATTGACTTCTGGATGAAGTCTTATATTTTAGCTTCAATAATTTTGGCCAAAGGTTTGGCCTTGACCCATTTGGTGAAGTAGACTATTACAACTAGGAGAAACTTTTGCTGTACGGGTGCTATGGGAAAGGGTCTGAGCATGTCCATCCCTCATTATGCAAATAGCCATGGGGCACTTAGGGGTGTAAGCTCAGAGGCTAGTTGTCTTTGGATATTTATATTTTTTGACATTGGTCACATTTGCTTACGTACTCCATAGAATCTTGGTGCATAGTCGACCAATAATAGCCCTTCCATAGTAGTTTGTGAGATAAAGCCATGGCTCCCAAATGATTTCCACATAACCCCTCATGCACCTCCAACAATGCAAAGTCAGCCTCGAAAGATCGGAGATATTTTAAGAGTGGTAATGAGTATGATCTTTTGTACAATTTGTTCTTATATAGAACATATCGGGAGGCCTGATTTCTAAGTCTCCGAGCTTTCTTTGGATCTTGAGGAAGGATACTATATATGAGATAACCAATGAGTGGATCGATCTAGCTAGGCTCATGGTCGACCTGCATTATAGTCTAGGGTTTCTCTGAACTCGAACACTTTAGGACTTCGAAGAAAACTTCTTTAGGTAGTTCATTTGGAGCTAGGATAGCTAACTTGGAGAGAAGATTGGCCCTGGCATTTTTTGCTCTCGGGATCTGTTGAATGTTGAAACTATTGAAGGCCGGGATCAGATTCCTCATCATTTTTAGATACTTTATTATACTTTCCTCTCGAGCTTCATAATTGCTACAAACTTATCTCGCCATCAATTAAGAATCACTATAAGCTTGAAGCCAATCTGCTTCCAACATTTTAGCTATCTTCAACCCCGCAATTAGAGCTTCATATTCTGACTCATTGTTTGTCGTGGAAAACTCAAAATGTAGTGCATATTCAACGACAATTTTTGCCAGGTTAACCAAGATCAAACCTGCACCTGCACCAGAAACATTGGATGAACCATCCACATATAGGGCTTAGAAGCCTTAAGAGAGGTTTGCTCTTTCTTCAATGGAGCTTGACTGTAACCATGGAACACTAGCTGCATTTTGCTCAAGTTTAGCATCATCCAAAATAGTGCATTCTACTATAAAATCTATCAATATTTGAGCTTTAATCGATGGTCGAGATTGAAAATTGATGTCAAACTCTATAAGCTCGATTATCCATTTTGTTATTTTTCTAGAGGCAGCTGTTCGATGAAGAGCAACCTTGATTAGTTGATCAGTGAGAAGCATTATAGTATGCCCTTAGAAATAATGTCAAAGCCTTTGGGTTGCAATTAGTAGAGAATAAGTTAGTTTTTCTAACTTGGTGTAGCTGGTCTCAGCATTCCTCAGTGTTAGATATGTATGCCCTAGAAGTCAGAATTGGCTGACACTTGTAATACACTTCTAGGGATAAAATTATAATTTTAACTATAAATAATAAAATGGGTTATTTTCTATCATAAATATATATTTAGTGTCTGTGATATATTTCTTGAGTTAATGGTAATGATAATTCATATTTTTAAGAGTTAAAAATCTAAGACATGAATTTTCATTATTAACTCATAAAATGCTCCTGACCGTAGGATCATCATGAGGATGTTGATTGATCTAAAAGGTTGGTATACAATCACTTCGTTATATAGTAGATGAGTCTTGAGTCTATGGTGTAGAGACATCGGAGCGAGAGTACAGGTACTTGTTAGAGAACGAGGGCACTGAGCGTGACCACCTCGAACAGTCATAAGAAAGTCTACCTTTTCATCGATGACTGACTCGAAGCTGCAGTGGTGTGTCTGATTCTTTGACCTGAGGTGCATCGATAGTTCACCTTAAGGGTGTTATAGTTTGACTACACCATGACTCGATCTCCTAGCCATTTGGAATCCTGAGGTGTATGTTGGCAATAGCATGTTTATTGTAGGAATTGGATTGCACCAAGAAGAAATCTATCTACCTCGGTTGATGAGGAGCAGCCCTATGAGGATCATAAGAATCAAGTCCATAAGCCCATGGCCATGATAGAGTAAAATAATAGAAAGAGTTTCTATTAAAATTGTCACATCGAACTTGAATCGAATGGTTAAATCATATGATAGAAATTAGGGTTTGACGAGTTCACCTTAACCCTAATCTGATCGGGGCTCAAGATAGAAGAACTTAATCACATAAGTAGCTACAACAAGAGGTTCATTTTCAGTTTTGATGGGTTACCATCATATACTGTTAGGTGTCACTGGTGGATTTTGGGAGTAATTAGAATGATTTAGATGATTGATCATTCTAGTTATCTGAATCAGAAGAGTTCTGATCCATCGAAAGAAGTTTCAATGATGTCGATGATCGAGACCATGACATATCTCATTACCATATAGAATTGAATCTAAATGGGTCACACAAACAAGAGTTTGGATCTAGATATTATCAATTGGACTAACCTAGTTTAATTGATTTGAATAAGATTCAAGTAGGTTTAAGAAAATCGTGCTAGCATACGATTGAGCCTAACATTCTCCTTCTACTATCATCAAAAGTTGTCTTGACTGAGTCAAAAGTATTTGTGCTCACTCAGGTACCTTTACTTGATCTGATTGGAGCTTGTTCAGGTTAGAAAAGGATTGTCTTAATTTATGAGATAAATTTGAGACAATACCTATCATTTTCTATCACCTGCTAATTCTTGTCTCTAACTTTGATCAAACATTAACCTTTGACACTTAGACATCTGCCCATGTGTCATGCACCTATAGGAGAGCAAATAAGGGCTTGTCCCCATGCTAGAAATTGGAAAGGAGGGGGCACATGCCTAGGGAGGTGTGCGCCCATGGATAGGGATGCCTAGAGTCCCATACGGATGGGACTCCAGGTTGCTTCTAGGATTCTACTTAGGTGGCACAAACCTATAGACTCTAACCAATCTTAGGTGCCATCTAAGTATGAATTAAGGGAGCTCTCATCTGATTGGATTAGGTGATGTCATCCCATCAATCAAATTTAGATCTGATTGCACGAAGCAACATGATTGACCGGGATGATGTGGCACTGCATGGTGCAGCAGGATCTATATAAACCTTATCTGCGTCCAACTTTTAGAGAGTTCTCTCTTAGTCCATGCCCCAAGGCTTCCCCTCTTCCTCCTCCATGCCAACTTTTGGTCCTCTCTCTCCTCTCCATGCCCAAGAAATTTTGGGCTCCAGTTTGGTGCGATCCAAGCAAGAGAAAGCTGACGAGAAAAGAAGAAGGCAGCATTGCTGCAGAGACGACTGCAGATCTTCGAAAGGAGTTTTGAAGATCTTCTAAATTAGATCCAAATCTAATATTTGAAGAGGTGATAAAGAAGGAGAAGATATTTAGACCCAATCCAAGTGGATATCGATAGAGGCCAAGCACTTGCGTGGCTAGATCCAGAACCTCAGGCAATCAGCAGGATCATCAAAGGGTAATTTGATTACCCAACATCAAGGTACAAATTAATCAGATTTAATTTATTTTTATTTTTATTTATTGGATATATAAAATTAGATCTAAAATATCTTAGATCTGATTTGGATATATGAAAATTTTTTTTAAAATATTTCTCTTGATCCGATCAAATCTGAACAAACCTGATCCAGAAAATCAGGATTTTCTCTTCAACTGGTATCAGAGCTAGGTTCTCTAAATTATTTGGGTCTGATTTTAATTTATTTTGATCTAATAGTTAGATAATTTTAGATGTCACATGAGATGTGATTAGATCTAAAATTAGAAAAATTAAAATTAAATAGTTTAGATCTAAGTTTTATGAGATGCATGACTAATTATAAAATAGAATAGTTCTATACATAGTCTTGCATGTTCATAATTTAATTTGATTAAGTTATAATTTTAAATCTATTTATTTACTATTTTTTTATATTATAAATATTATAATAAGATTTAAAAAATAGTAAATAAAATTATTTAATTTTTGGATCATATAAGATATGATGAATGCATGTTTAGACTAGTTGTAGAATAGTTCTACATAATTATCTAGATTAGAATTTTTTTTGATGTGATAAATTTAAATTTAATTTTTTAACTAATTATGGGATAATTTAGATTTGAAAACATGCATGATATGATATATGAGATGTATGCTAAATATGTTTATAGTTAGATTAATTTTTGTATATGAGATATATGATGTAGATCTAACTAGTTTTGTAGTTTTGTATATTTTTGATTAAGGCATTCTCCTTGGCCGTCCGATCATAAGAACAAAGTAGGATTTAAATACCCTCTCCTTCCATTCGATGGGGTGTTCTTATGATGTATAAGGATGCTGCACATTCATCGTTAATTAGAAATCAAAATCTTACTTTCTACGAAATCCTAGATCCTGAAATCCTAGGATTTAATATACATGTTTTATTTATGAATCCTAAATTTAATTAAGAATTAAGATTATGAAATATTAATTAGATCTAAAATTAAAAATTTTAGATCTAAGACATATTTATAATATTGGGTTTGGGTTTGGGTAGCTCAATTAGATCAAAGCGGTTGATCAAACTGAATCAAGAGTTGGTTAGATGGGATCAACAGTGCTTAAATTAATCAACCTAAAAGGATTAAGTCTGGGTCAAGATCAAGTCACATGAGTGATCGACCAAGCTAAGACCTAATTAGGCTTAGTGGTTAGAGTCTGGATTGTAGGCTAACCTGATTGATTCTAGCTCAACAATTTGGTGTCTAAGGTAAGATTGGCAGATACGACCGACTAATTTTTAATTAGGAGCTACTCGACTCGAATGTGTTCTTGTCGAGTTAATGGCATATCCCTTCCACTGGTCTCACTTACTTGACCATATTTATTGGATCAGTTCTGATCTGAGGTGGTCAATAATCCAAGCTAACCCATGCCACTAGGTTAGTCATAATGGTTATGACTATGTCAAGTCTAGTTTAATGAGACCTAAATCAAATCTCCCTAAGAAAAGATTTAAGTTTAAAGGTCTTCCACCATTGTAGATGTACGGGCCCTTTTCAGAGTTGATTGTTCTCAGCTGGTTATAGTGGTTCAATTGCATCAAAAAGATGCAATCATGTCTATTAGGCATTGGATGCTACAGGCTGGAGGATGGATTGGGCTCAATATTTCGGATACGGTGAGAGACTCAATTAGAAATCCAATCTATGCAAATGGTGGGTCTGACTTAACTAAAGAGTGGATCAATATTTTAGACACGGTGAGATCCATGAATTAGAGACCAAGTTTGGGTGCACCATGATTAGAGAATCATTGAATAAGAGTTGTTCACTTATTGGCTAACCCATCACCAATAACTATTAGGTGAGGTGATGAGTCAGTTGGCGGGACCGCACCATCCACTAGAAATCATTAATCATGAAGATTTTTGCATCTCTACAGAGGGAGTGTAGGGATCCAAAAAAGTAGTGAAAGCTAATTTGTTTAAAAATAAAACTCTTAAATAAATTGGTTAAGTCTTAATTACAATATCTAACTGAAAACTTTGACTCCCTACAGAAAAATATCTGCATCCAACCCACTAGCATGTATTCTGGACACCCATAGACTAACCGAATCCAATTACAAGAATTGGCTCTAGAACTTCAAAATTATTTTAGATTTTGAGAAGTTAATCATGTGTTGGACTAGGACCCTCCCGCCTTACTAGCTTGTCTATCCACTGAACAGAGAGCGTCTCTTGAAAAGTGGACAGACGAAGATAACAAAGCCAGATATTACATGTTGAGCTCGATGTCTGATGAGCTTCAGTGCTAACATAAAGATATTAGGACTACCCGCTAAATGTTGGCTCACCTATAAGAGATGTTTGGTGAACAGAGTCGCGCAGCCAAATATCAACTCACTAAATGACTTTTCAAGGCTAAAATGCATGATGGACAGTCAGTCCAAGATCATTATCTGATGATGATCAAAGACTTGGAAGAGCTTGAGAAGCTTAGAGTGAAGTTGAACCTAGATCTATAGAATGATATAACCCTACAATCCTTGACTGATGCATATGGGCAGTTCATCATGAACTTTCATATTAATAAACATCAAAATTCCCTCTTATGAATATGCTGGTTAGTGCTGAGCTTTCCATGAAAGGTTTTAAAGGCTCAGTGCTTGCTATGGAATAGACTTCTTCCAAGAGAAAGTTTTTTGGAAAGAAGAAGAAGTCTATGAAAAAGCAGAAGGTGGAAGGAGGAAAGAAGAAAAAGGCAGAGCTGAAGAAGAAGGCCACTGACAAAGAAAAGTATTTCTATTGCAATAATGATGGCCACTGAAAGCGAAACTGTCCTACTTATCTGGCCACCTTGAAGAATAAGAAGGAGGCAGGTCCTTCTGGTGGTATGCTCATTATTGAGTCTAACCTTACAATTTCTTCTGCATCCAATTGGGTGCTCGACTCTAGTTCTAGTGCTCATTTATGCACTTTCATGCAGGATCTTGAGGATAGCAGGAGGCTGAGGGATGGCGAGATGATTCTATGCATCAAAAATGGAGCAAGAGTTGCTGCCATGGTGGTGAGAACATATCCTCTTCAACTACCATCTGGTTTAGACTTAATTTTAAAAGATTGTTATTATGTGCCTGCAACAAGAAGGAATTTGATTTCTGTTTCATGCCTAGCACTAGAAGGCTATGTAATTAGTTTTCTTAAGGACCATTGTAACATTCTTTATGAAAGAAATAAAATTGCAAGTGGTTTCCTTATTAACGATCTTTATTAGTTACATATTGATGTATCTATTTTTAATATCGAGCAAAATATGAATGCCATGAAATGACCTAGGGATAATTCAAATGATAGGTATCTATGGCATTAAGACTAGGTCATATAGCTGAAGATAGGGTTAACAAATTGGATTAAATTGGGCTATTGAGTCTGTTGACTTTTGAGTCATATCCAATTTATGAATCTTGTCTTCATGGCAAAATGACTAAGCTCCCTTTTGTAGGACATGGAGAAAGGGCCATGGATCTTCTTGCCCTAGTATATACTAATGTGTATGGACCATTTGATGTGCTGGCTAGAGACAATTTTATCTACTTCATTATCTTTATGGATGATCTATCTAGGTATGGGTACGTATATCTTATAAGACACAAGTCTGAAGCTTTTGAAAAGTTCAAAAAATTCAGACATGAAGTAAAAAAATAAAATGAAAAATCCATTAAGGTTCTTCGATCAGATCGAGGAGGTGAATACCTTAGTCGAGAATTTTTGAACTATCTTAAGAAAAATAACATAGTCTCTCAATGGACTACACCTGGAATACCTCAACTCAACAAAGTTTCAGAATGGAGAAATCGGACCCAATTAGATATGGTCCAATCCATGATGAGCTTCACAGACATTTCTGATTATCCTTGGGGACACTCTTTGTTAACTGCAATATATTTACTGAATAGGATTCTTTTTAAAATCATTCCTACCGCACCGTAAGATATATGGCATGGTAAGAAACCAAGTCTGAGTCATCTCAAAATTTGGGATTGTCCGACTCATGTCAAAAGACAACAAATGGATAAGTTAGAGTTCAGATCCTTTAGAGCTTGATTTGTAGGATATCCTAAAGAATCATTAGGATATTATTTCTACATTCTAGAAGATCACAATGTGATTATGAGTCGACATGTCATCTTTCTTAAAAAATAGTTTATTCAAGATGGCGACAGTGGAAAGTAGATCAAGCTCAATAACAAAGTCTCACAAGAACAATGAGCTAAGGACCAATTGGAACCAAATCAGGTTGAGCCAATACAATCACTACCTCCTCCACCTCATAGATCGAAAATGGTTTTCCATCTCTCTAAGAGGTACTTAGGTACCAATTCAGAGGAAGCAGAGAAAATATTTCTCGTAAGTAATGGGGTTCATGGTGATGATCCCAAAACCTATAATGAGATGATATTGGATATCGACTTCGAGAAATGGTTAGAGGCAATGAAGTCAGAAATTGACTCGATGCACTCAAACCAAGTCTAGACCTTGGTAGATCCACTAGAAGGTATAGTATCTATTGGGTGTAAATAGATCTATAAGAGAAAGATTGGTGCTGATGGAAATATGGAGGCATTTAAAGCTAGATTAATGGCAAAAGGTTATAGTCAGCACGAAGGCATTGACTATCAGGATACTTTTTCTCTAATAGCTACGCTAAAATCCATCCGCACATTGCTTACTGTTGCAGCCTATTTTGATTATGAAATATGGTAAATGGACGTAAAAACGACATTCTTAAATGAATATCTTGAGAAAGATATCTATATAGAACAGCTGCTAGGTTTCACATTTAGTGATGCTGATCATAAGATATGCAAGCTGCAAAGGTCCATATATGGACTTAAGCAAGCATCTCGGAGCTGGAACACTCATTTTAATGATGTGATCAAATTGTTTGATTTCATCAAAAATGAGAAGAAGCCATGTGTCTTCAAAAAGATCAGTGGGAGCGCTGTTGTTTTCCTCGTATTGTACATGGATGATATCCTCTTTATTGGGAATGATATTTTCATGTTGACCATAGTTAAAATGTGGTTATCCAAAAAATTCTCCATAAAAGATCTAGGTGAAGCATCCTTTATTCTAGAAATTAAAGTCTATAGAGATAGATCGAACATGATGCTAGGACTTTCACAGAAGATGTACATAGAGGAAGTACTAAAGAGGTTTAGCATGGAAAACTCTAAGAGGGGTTTGGTACCCTTCAGACATGGCATTCATCTTTCCAAGAAGATGTGCCCTAGCACATCTGAGGAAATAGAATGCATGAGCAAGATCCCTTATACTTCAGCAATAGAAAGTCTCATGTATGCCATGTTATGTACATGACCTGATATAGCCCATGCTGTGAGTATCACGAATAGATATCAGTCAAATCTAGGTGAAGAATATTGGACTTCTGTGAAATGTATCCTTAAGTACTTAAGAAGAACTAAGGATATGTTGTTGATCTTTGGTAATGGAGAACTCCAAGTCCAGGGGTATACAGACTGAGATTTTATGTCCGATGTAGATGATTGAAAGTCAACATCTGAAAGTCTGTTTGTGTGTAATGGTGGTGATGTCAGTTGGAAGAGTTCCAAGCAAACTATTATAGCATATTCTACCATGAAAGTAGAATATATTGCTGCATCAGAAGCTGCGAAGGAGGCATTCTAGTACAAGAAGTTTTTCATAGAGATCGGAGTGATGCCATCAGATGCCATTCCTCTATACTGTGATAACAATCGCACCATAGCTTTAGCTAAAGAGCCAAGGTCTCACCAAAAATCTAAGCATATCAAGTGGCGATACCACCTCATCCGCGATTACCTAGAGAAGGGTTACGTCAAGATCAAGAGAGTCGACTCCGTAGACAATGCGGTAGACCAGCTTACAAAGTCGTTGGGCCAATAGATCAAAGCCCACCTTAAAAAGATGGGACTTAGATTTGTAGACAATTGGCTTTAGATCAAGTGGAAGTTTGTTAGATATGTGTGCCCTAGAAGCTAGAACTGGTTGACACTTGTAATACACTTCTAGAGGCAAAATTATAATTTTGATTATAAATAATAAAATGAATTATTTTCTATCATAAATGTGTATTTAGTGTCTGTGATACATCCCTTAAGTTAATGGTAATGATAATTTGCATTTTCAAAAGTTGAAAATTTAAGACATGAATTTTTGTTATTAACTCATAAAATGCTCATGACCGTAGGATCATCATGAGGATGGTGATTGATCTGAAAGGTTGGTGTACAATTGCTTCTTTATATAGTAGATGAATCTTGAGTCTATGGTGTAAAGACACCAGAGCGAGAGTACAGGTACTCATTAGAGAACGAGGGCACTGAGCGTGACCACCTCGAGCAGTCATAAGGAAGTCTACCTTCTCGTCGATGAATGACTTAAAGCTGCAATGGTGTGTCTAATTCTTTGACCTGAGGTGCATCAGTAGTTCACCTTGAGGGTGTTATAGTTTTACTATACCATGACTCGGTCTCCTAGCCATTCAGAACCCTAAGGTGTATGTTGGCTATAGCATGTTCATTGTAGGAATTGGATTGCACCAAGAAGGAATCTATCTACCTCGGTGGATGAGGAGCAGTCCTATGAGGATCATAAGAATCAAGTCCATAAGCCCATGGCCATGGTAGAGTGAAATAATAGAAAGAGTTTTTATTAAGATTTTCACATCGAATTTGAATCGAATGGTTAAATCATATGGTTAAATGATTTAGATGATCGATCATTCTAGTTGTCTGAATCAGAGATGATATCGATGATAGAGACCATGGCATATCCCATTATCATACAGAACTAAACCTAACTGGGTCACACAAATAAGGGTTTGGATCTGGATATCATCAATTGGACTAACCCAGTTCAATTGATTTGAATAAGATTCAATTAGGTTCAAGGAAATCATGCTAGCATACGATTGAGCCTAACATTCTTCTTCTACTATCATCAAAAGTTGTCTCGACTGAGCCAAAAGTATTTGTGCTCACTCAAGTACCTTTACTTGGTCTGACTGGAGCTTGTCCAGGTCAGAAAAGGATTGTCTTAATTATGAGATAAATTTGAGACAACACCTGCCATTTTTGATCACCTGCTAATTCTTGTCTTTGACTTTGGTCAAACATTGACCTTTGACACTTAGACATCTACCCATGTGTCATGTACTTGTAGGAGAGTAGATAGGGGCTTGTCCCCTTGCTCGAAATTGGAAAGAAGGGGGTGCACGCCTTGGGAGGCATGTGCCCATGGATAGGGACACCTAGAGTCCCATACGGATGGGAGTCCAGGTTGCTTCTAGGATTCTACTTAGGTGGCGCAAACCTATAGACTTTGACCAGTCTTAGGCACCATCTAAGTATGAATTAAGGGGGCTCTCATCTGATTGGATCAGGTGATGTCATTCTACTAATTAGAATTAGATCTGATTGCACTAAGCAACGTGATTGGTCGGGATGATGTGGCACTGCATGGCACAGTAGGGTCTATATAAACCCTCTCTACGCCCAACTTTTAGAGAGTTCTCTCTTAGCCCATGCCCCAAGGCTGCCCCTCTTCCTCCTCCATGCCAGCTTTTGGTCCTCTCTCTCCTCTCCACACTCAAGAAATTTTGGACTCCAGTTTGGTGCGATCCAGGCAAGAGAAAGCTGACGAGAAAGGAAGAAGGCGGTACTGCTGCAGAGACGACTGCAGATCTTCGAAAGGAGTTTTGAAGATCCTCCAAATCAGATCCAGATTTGATATTTGGAGAAGTAATAAAGAAGGAGAAGTTCTTCAGATCCAACCTGAGTGGATACCAGTAAAGGCCAGGCGCTTGCATGGCTAGATCCAAAATCTTAGGCAATCAGCAGGATCATCAATAGATAATCTGATTACCCAACATCAAGGTACAAATTAATCAAATTTAATTTATTTTTATTTTTATTTATTAGATCTAAAAAATTAGATTTGAAATATCTTAGATCTAATCTGGATGCATTAGAAAAATTTTTGAAATATCTCTCTTGATCCGATCAAATCTGAATGAATCTGATCCAAAAAATCAGGATTTCTCCTTCACTTAGGACTTGGCTTATATAGTAGATCGGTCGCTACACATTCACCTCTTTCTTGACTAAGACTGTTGCAAGGGTTGCCAGAAAGACTGCTAGGTATAAAAATAATTATTCTCCAAATTCTGGCTTGGCCAATAGGGAAAGCGAGTCGAGGTAGCTTTTTAGTTTTTCAAATGCTTATTGACATTCAGGGATCGAGCAGTAGTTCTTTGGCTATTTGAGAACTTAAAAAAAGAGTATACATCGCTCGATTGACTTTGAAACGAAATGGTTCAAAGCTGCTACCTTTCTTGTTAGGTGCTAAACTTTTTTTGTTGACTTCAAAGCAGTCATCTCTTGGATGTATCAAATCCTCTTCGGATTTGCTTTGATTCCATGCCTCGACATCATGAATCTCAGAAACTTTTCTAAAGTTATCCCAAAGGCACAATTGATCGGGTTCAGCTTCATTTTATACTTCCAAAGTGCATTGAAGGTTTCTTCAAGATCGACGATATGGTTGGCTGAAAATCGGCTCTTGACTAGCATGTCGTCTACTTAGACCTCCATGTTGGGGCCGATCTGCTCTTTGAAGATCTTATTTACCATACGCTGATTGATTGCACCAATATTTTTAAGGTCGAAAGGCATAATCCTGTAACAATAGAGATCATAGTCAGTAATAAAAGCAGTTTTTTCCTCATCTTTCGGTACCATCCGAATTTGGTTGTAGCCGAAAAAAACATCCATGAAAGTAAGGAGCTCATGGCCCAAAGTTGTATCTATAAGTTGATCAATTCTGAGTAAAGGGTAGCTATCTTTAGGACAGGCATTATTTAGTTTCTTGAAATCTATGCACATTCTTCATTTACCATTTGCCTTCATGATGAGGACCATATTGGAGACCCAGTTCGGATAAGAAACTTCTTGGATGAATCCGACCTTGAGGAGCTTATCAACTTCTTCTACAATTATCTTTTGCCTCTCTTGAGCATAGCCACGTATTTTTTTTTTTTACTAGCTGATGTTTGGGGTCAACAACCAGATAATATTCTATGACTTCAGCATCAATCCTAGGCATGTCTGCTAGAACCCAAGCAAAAATATTTGCATTTCTCTGCAAGAAAATAACGAGCTGCTCTCTGACATCTTCTCTCAGGTTGGAGCCGATTTGTATAGTGTGATCTTTATTTTCATCATTTAAAAAAATTGCAATAAGGTCCTCCATAGGCTCATCCCACTCTTTAGTAAGGTCATCGTGGACGTCAAGCCCATCCACTGGACAAGAATCCAATCATCCGCTCCCTTGTAAGGTAATTGAATAGCAATGTCTCATCAGGGCTTGGTCTCCTCTGACTTCTTCAATTGCATGATTTATTGAAAACTTCATTTTTAGGTAATAAATTGATACCACTACCTAGAGTGCATTCAAATCAGGTCGGTTGAGAATTGCATTGTAAGCAGATGGAGCCTTCACCACCAAAAAATCTACTTGTGCTTTGGACTGTCTTGGGTATCGCCTCGTAACCATGGTTAATGTTATTATCGCTTCAACTGACATAGCATCACCAGTGAAGCCCACCAATGGGGTGTTCATTGGTCCAAGTCAGTTATTAGGCATAGACATTTTGGAGAAAGCATCATAAAATAATATATCGATAGAGTTTTCATTTTCAACAAGAATATGGCATACATCATAGTCAGCTATATTTAAAGAAACTACAACTGCATCATTATGCAGGAACTGAACCCCTTATGCATCTTCTTCAGTGAAGGTTATGGGTTCTTCAATCCTTCGCCACTTAACCTGCTCTACCGATGCACTGACCTCCCATCGCCGAAGTCTCCCAGAGAGAGTATTGATGATCTTGAGAGGTGGCCAATCTTCTTACTACTCCTCCCTCAGTGGCTCTAGCTGTGGCAATGCTCTTAATCGATCTTCCCTTCCTTCAGGCCGACATCGAAGAAATTGATCAAGCCAGCCTCGCCTAATGAGCTCCTCGATTCATCTTGGAGCTGAATGCATTCTTCAGTATCATGACCATGATCATGATGGTAGAGGCAGTACTTATTATGATTGCGCTTGCCAGGATGAGTGCGTATCCTCTCTAGCTTCGGTCGCTACTCCTTGATTTCCATCAGTACTTGAGTCTTTGGAGCATTGAGGGGAGCACAACTGTGGAACCTTCTAGGGAGAGAGTTTCACCGCACCCTTCGATCAAGGCTTCCCTATCGATGAGCTCGGGGAGGAGTCTGGGCTCAGGAGAAGATTTGGAGCACAGTCGAGTTTCACTCGACTTTTCTTCAATCATGGGCTTATTGGATTTGCCTGCTTGTTGCTCTCTTGCAGCCTCATTATCCTTTAATTTGAAGGCCTCCTCAGCTCGAGCATAACCTTCATCCTATCCGAGTATATTAGCAAAATTTTTTAGGTATTTTTTCTCTAGAGAGGATAGAAGATCATTCTTCTGAAGACCGCCCTTCAATACGGCCATGGCTACTGATTGGTCCAAGTTTTGGACCTCCAGTGTAGCAGCATTAAAGCGACTGATATAAGCTCGGATGGACTCCCCTTCCTTCTACTTTATGTTGATGAGAGAGTCTGAGCCTTATCTTGGATGTCGGTCACTTACGATATGAGCCACAAACTAATGGCTCATTTGGTCAAAAGAGAAGATCATACTCGATTAAGGGCTGAGTACCAGTTTCTCACTGCTTCCTCCCGAATAGATAGGGAAGCTCGACATAGAATGGCATCTGGCATGCCATGGAGTAGCATTATCATCCTAAAGGCCTCAAGATGGTCTATCAGATCAATGGTCCCATCATAGCTCTCGAATTGAGAAAGCTTCAAGTTCGATAGGATGGATTCCTGCATGATTCACTAGAAGAAAGAAGGATCGATGTAGATAACATCACCATGGGTGAGGGAAGCATGGTGGAGTTTCTTAATCCATTGATTCATCTCCTGGAATCTCTGATCTAGAAGATCCTCTCAGTTATGGATCTTAAGGGTCTTCTAGCAGAATGGAGGAAGGGATCCTCCAGGGATGGAGTCATGATCAGAATAAGGGCTCTCGATCCTTTGCTTCCCCTTCTCAGGAGTCACCGAATGACTAGCCCAGGTGGGCCATCCCAACACCAGATCATAGTACTCTAGTGAAGCTTTCTCTTGCTGAACTGATGTCAGATGCTGTTGTATAGCCTGCACTACTTCTATGAGGCCTTTGACCTGCTGGATCAACATGTTAAACTGCTCCACATCCATCACTGCTGTCGATGGAGGAGGTTGGGATGCTGGAGATGAAGTTAGAGCTCATAGATCTAGATGAGATCTAGCAGCAAAGGTAGTAGTTTGCCTGGTTGATGCCTTCTTAGATAGCATCTTGCAGAACTGATCAAAAAAGAAGAAGCTAAGTAATGAAGAAATTTCATTGAGTACTCCTTTAAGAACAAGTGATCAGAATAGGATTTTTTTCTCTAGCACCAATTCTATTGGTGTTGAAAATGGTGGATGCCAAAAAGTGTTGGAGTTGAGAAAGACGTGGTCACCATTGGGACCTGCAAAAGAAGTTCGAACTGGAGATGAGGTTGCTTCGGTAGGATCCTCCGACAGTTAAGTCAGCTTTCTATCCATAGAAATGGAGCACTCAAAGAGTCTTAATAGAGTTGTGAGCTTAGAGAGAAAATGTATCTAGAGGATCTCGTATATAGATGGAGTCTATAATAAATTGATGGTGATAGCTGCAACTGTCTAGTAGTGGGCCGTTCGAAGCCACGTAGAGTTTGTTATGGTGGGTGTGGTGTCCATTATTATGACGTGCCAGTCTATTAGAAATTAATAGTCAAAATTTGGATGGAATAGCTATAGTCAGTGAAAAGCTTCACATCACGATAATTCAAGAGAAGTTTGGACTTCTCAAAGGTCGTCTGCATGTTGACTGATATTTGCTGTATTGGGAGTTAAACTTGTGCAGATGCCAAGGTCCTTCTGGTGATTGAAAAGAGTTCGACTGGAAGGAGCTTGCCTAGCGACTAGAAGGAGCTCGCCTAGCGACTTAAAGGTTTGAAGGAGTTCGCCCAAGCGGAGTCCAATTGACCAATAGAATGAGTTCAGCCAGATGGAGTTGGCTGGTAGTCGAGATAGGAGATCGTAATTAGAACATTCGGATGAGTCTCAACCACTTCTTTGAGCTTCAGCTACCTTCAAGGTCATCTATAGCTGAACAACTATTCTGGATTGGAGGTTGATAAGGGTGGCGGATTCATCGATTTAGGATAGCAGCCAGGTTATTTTGAGGAGAAGTTTGGGCTTAATTTGATGATGAAGTCCTTTTGTTAACTCTGGCTTGTATACTCAAGATTCTAGATATAAGAGTGCCTAGATCCGCCATCTTCAGTGAGATATAGAAGTTCATTTGAGGAAAAACTTTGACAGTCTGTGAGATCCAATCCATAGTGGCAAGATTTGGTTTGAAAAAGATCTGATTGAAAAGGAGTTCATCCAGCTCCTAGGTTGGACTGGACTACCTAGGAGGTGGATACATAGCATTGCAATTACTTAGGCAGCTGCTTTTACTGCTCAAGTTCACCCGGGTGAGGCCCGTAATGTCTTATGGGTTTTGGAGTTAACCTATACGGTAGAGAAGATAATAATTCATATTGGTGGAAGTTCTGTCATGGTCAATACTACCATCCAGGGCTACCCCGGAGCTAGACATCGGGCTGAACTTCGGCAGGAGCGGATTTACCCCCAACAGTACCTAAGTACCTTTCAGGAGGATGGAAAATCCTAGTTGATTTTTTAGATGGAGGAGGTAGTATATGGACTAGCTCTAATTGATTGGGTTCCTCAAGTTGCTTAGCTCGTTGCTCTTGGAAGACTTTCTCCTCGAGCCTAATTTATCTTTCGATGCCTTCATTTTGAATAAACTATTTTTTAAGAAAAATAGCATGTCGACTCACCACATTGTGGTCTTCTGAAAGATAGAAATAATATCTTAATGACTCTTTAGGATATCCTATGAATTAAGCTCTAAAGGATCTAGACTCTAATTTGTCAACCTGTTGTCTCTTGACATGAGCCGGACAATCCTAAATTTTGAGGTAACTCAGACTTGGTTTCGTACCATACCATTGAAGGAAAATCCTGATTTTTTGGATCAAGTTCGTTCAGATCTGATCGGATCAAACGATATATTTCAAAAAATTTTCTCTTTGATCTAAATCAAATCTGAGATATTTTAGATCTGATTCTTATTATTCTAATAATTAAAATAAAATCTAGATAAATTAAATCAAATTTAATTTACCTTGATGTAGGGTAATCCTATTATCCATTGATGATCCTGTAAGCAGCGGAAGGTTCTGGATCTAGCCACGTAAGTGCCTAGCCTCTACCGGTATCCACTCGGACTGGATCTGGAGATCCTCTTCTTCTCTATCATGTCTCCAAGAATTAGATCTGGATCTGATCTGAAAAATCTTCAAAATATCTTTCGAAGATCAGCAGTTGTTCTTTGCAGCAGCGCAACCTTCTAGCAATCTGTCACCTTTCTCTCATCTGGATTGCACCAACTAAGATCCCAAACTCCTTTGGGCGTGGAGAGGAGAGGGAGAAGATGGACTTGGCATGGAGGAGGAGAGGAGAGGTAGCCTTGGGGTGTGGGATTTTTCAATACTCTTTGAGTTGGATGCAGGGTCTTATTTATAGACTATGCATGATCCAACTCCTCTTCTTCCCAACCAATCATAACCCTTTGTTAAATCAGATCTAAATCTGATTGGTGAGAATAGAATCCCTTGGATTCCTCCTTAGATGGCACCTAAGACCAGTCAAACTTGGTTCTTAGGAGGAGTCTATTTGAAATCCAAAAAGGAGATGGAGTCCCTATCCACGTGCACCCTCCTCCTTACCAAGTTCTGACAGGGGGACAAGCCCCCACCAGCTCTTCAATAGGTGCACGACATGTGGACAAAAGTCAAAGTGTCAATGGTCAATATTTGACCAATCAAAGGTCAACTTTTGACCAAAGTCAAAGGATGAGAAATGGCAGGTGACCAAAAATGGCAGGTAATATCTTACAAAATAAGACAACCTTTTCTGACCTGGACAAGCTCCAGTTAGACCAAGTGAAGGCCTGTGATCAAGCATAAACTTCTTTGGCTCAGTCAGGATAGCTATTTATGATAGTAAAAGAAGAACGTTATGTTCAATCGAGTGCTAGCACGATTTTTTTGAACCTAATTGAATCTTCATTCAGATCAATTGAACTGGATCAGTTCAATTGATGATCACTAGATTCAAACCCTTATTTGTGTGATCTAGTTAGGTTCAGTTCTATATGATAATGGGATATGTCGTGATCTCTATCATCGACATCATCAAAACTCCTTTTGATGGATCAAAACTCTTCTAATTCGAACAGCTAGAATGATCGATCATCTAAATCATTTTAATTGCTCCCAAAATCCACCAGTAACACCTAGCAGTATATGGTGGCAACCCATTAGAGCTGAATAAGATCCTCTTGGTGCAGCTACCTGTGTGATTAAGTTCTTCTATCTTGAGCCCTGATCAGATTAAGGTTAAGGTGAACTCGTCAAACCCTAGTTTCTGTCATATGATGTAATCATTTGATTCGCGTCCGATGTGAAAATCTAAATAGAAACTCTTTCTATTATTTTACTTTGCCATGGCCATAGGCTTCTGGACTTGATTCTCATGATTATCATAGGGCTGCTCCTCTACCACCGAGGTAGATAGATTCCATCTTGATGCAATCCAGTTCCTACAATGAACATGCTATAGCCAACATACACCTCAGGATTCCATATGGCTAGGAGATCGAGTTATGGTGTAGTCAAACTATAACACCCTTAAGGTGAACTGCCAATGCATCTCAGGTCAAAGAACCAGACATACTACTGCAGCATCGAGTCAGTCATTGATGAGAAGGTAGACTTCCTAATGACTACTCGAGGTGGTCACGCTCAGTGCCCTCCTTCTCTAACGAGTACCTATACTCTTGCTCCGGTGTCTCCACACCATAGACTCAAGACTCATCTACTAAAGAGAAGCGATTGTACACCAACCTTCTGAATCAATCACCATCCTCATGATGATCTTATGGTCGAAAGCATTTTATGAGTTAATAATGATTATTCATGTCTTAAATTTTCAACTCTTGAAAATATGAATTATCATTACCATTAACTCAAAGGATGTATCACAGACACTAAATACACATATGTGATAGAAAATAACCCATTTTATTGATAATAGTCAAAATTATAATTTTGCCCCTAGAAGTGTATTACAAGTGTCAGCCAATTCTGGCTTCTAGGGCACATATATCTAACAATCTCCCACTTATCCTAAAGCCAATTGGCTACAAGTAAGTCCCATCTTCTTAAGGTGGGCTTCGATCTTTTGTTGTCCCAACGGTTTTATGAGTGGGTCTGCCACATTATCTATGGAATTGACTCTCTTGACCTCGACGTAACCCTTCTCGAGATAATCACGAATGAGGTGGTATCGCCGCTCAATGTGCTTGGATTTCTGGTGAGACCTCGGCTCCTTAGCAAGGGCTATGGCGCCATTATTGTCGCAGTAAAGAGGAATGGCATCTAATGGCATTACTCCAATTTCTGCAGCAAACTTCTTGTACCAGAATGCTTCCTTCATAGCCTCTGATGCAGCGATATATTCTGCTTCCATGGTGGAATCTGCTATCACGGTTTGCTTGAAACTCTTCCAGCTGACAGCACCACCATTGCACACAAACAGACTTCCAGATGTCGACTTTCGATCATCTATATCGGACATAAAATTCGAGTCTGTGTATTCCTGGACTTGGAGTTCTCCATTACCAAAGACCAACATCATATCCTTAGTTCTTCTTAAGTACTTAAGGATACATTTCACAGAAGTCCAGTGTTCTTCACCTGGATTTGACTGATATCTGCTTGTGACACTCACAGCATGGGCTATATCAGGTCGTGTACATAGCATGGCATACATGAGGCTCCCTATTGCAGAAGCATAAGGGATCTTGCTCATGCGTTCTATTTTCCTCAGGTGTGCTAGGGCACATCTTCTTGGAAAGATGAATACCATGTCTGAAGGGTATTAATCCCCTCTTAGAGTTTTCCATACTAAATCCTCTTTAGTACTTTCTCTATGTACATCTTCTGTGAAAGTCCTAGCATCCTATTCGGTCTATCCCTATAGACCTTAATTCCTAGAATAAAGGATGCTTCACCTAGGTCTTTCATGGAGAATTCCTTGGACAACCATATTTTGACTATTGTCAACATGGGAATATCATTCCCAATAAGGAGGATGTCATCCACGTACAATATGAGGAAGACAATAGTGCTCTCACTCACCTTTTTGAAGACCACGATTTTTCTTCATTTTTGATGAAACCAAACATTTTGATGACATCATTGAAATGAGTGTTCCAGCTCCGAGATACTTGCTTAAGTCCATATATGGACCTTTGCAGCTTGCAAACCTTATGATCAGTATCACTAGATGTGAAACCTAGCAGATGTTCCATATAGATATCTTCCTCAAGATGTCCATTTAAGAATATCATTTTCACATCCATTTGCCATATTTCATAATCGAAATAGGCTGCAACGGCAAGCAATGTGCGGATGGATTTTAGCATAGCCACTGGGGAAAAGGTATCCTGATAGTCAATGCCTTCGCATTGACTATAACCTTTTGCCACTAGTCTAGCCTTGAATGTCTCCACATTTCCATCTGCACCAATCTTTCTCTTGAAGATCCATTTACACCCAATAGGTACTATACCTTCTGGTGGATCTACCAAGGTCCAGACTTGGTTTGAGTGCATCGAGTCAATTTCTGACTGCATTGCCTCTAGCCATTTCTCGAAGTCGATATCTGATATCGCCTCGTTGTAGGTTTTGGGATCATCACCATGAGCACCATTACCTATGAGGAACATTTTCTCTACTTTCCTCTGAAATAATACCTAAGTATCTTTCAGGAGGACAAAAAACTCTTTCCGATCTACGAGGTGGAGGAGGTAGTGTTCTTATTGGCTCAACCTGATTTGGTTCCAATTGGTCCTTAGCTCGTTGTACTTGTGAGACTTTCTCATCAAGCTTAATCTGCTTTCCAATGCCACTATCTTGAATAAACTATTTTTCAAGAAAGATGGCATGTCGACTCACAATCACATTGTGGTCTTCTGGAATGTAGAAATAGTATCCTAATGACTCTTTAGGATATCCTATGAATCGAGCTCTGAAAGGACCTAAACTCTAACTTGTCCGCTTGTTGTCTTTTGACATGAGCCGGACAACCCCAAATTCTGAGATGACTCAGACTTGGTTTCTTACCATGCCATATCTCATACGGTGTGGTAGGAACGGTTTTAGAGGGAACCCTATTCAGTAGATAAATTGAAGTTAACAATGAGTGTCCCCAAAGAAAATCAGGAAGGTCTGTGAAGCTCATCATGGATCGAACCATATCCAATAGAGTCCGATTTCTCCATTCTGAAACCCCGTTGAGTTGAGGTGTTCCTGGTGGAGTCCATTGAGAGACTATGCCATTTTCCTTGAGATAGTCTAGGAATTTTTGGCTAAGGTATTCACCTCCTCGATCTGATCGAAGAACCTTAATGGGTTTTTTAGTTTGTTTTTCTACTTCATGTCTGAATTCTTTGAACTTTTCAAAAGCTTCAGACTTATGTCTCATAAGATACACATACCCATACCTAGACAGATCATCGGTAAAGGTAATGAAGTAGACAAAATTGCCTCTAGCCGGCACATCAAATGGGCCGCACACATCAGTATGTACTAGGGCAAGGAGATCTGTGGCCCTTTCCCCATGTCCAACAAAAGGGAGTTTAGTCATTTTGCCTTGAAGACAAGATTCACAAGTTGGATATGACTCGGAAGTCAATGGACTCAATAGCCCATTTTTCTCCAATTTGTTGATCCTATCTTCTGCTATATGACCTAATCTCAGGTGCCATAGATATCTGTCGTTTGGACTATCCCTAGGTCGTTTGGCATTCACGTTTTGCTCGATAGTTAGAATAGGTACATCAATATGTAGCTGATAAAGACCATTAATAAGGAAACCATTTGCAATTTTATTTCTTTCATAAAGAATGTTACAATGGTCCTTAAAGAAGGTAATCACATAGCCTTCTTGTGCTAAGCATGAAACAGAAATCAAATTTCCTGCTAGCTGCAGGCACATAATAACAGTCTTTCAAAACTAAGTCTAAACCAGATGGTAATCGAAGAGGGTATGTTCCCACGGCTACTGCAGCAACTCTTGCTCCATTACCGATGCGTAGGATCATGTCTCCATCCCTCAGCCTCCTGCTATCCTCAAGACCCTGCATAAAAGTGCACAGATGAGCACTAGAACCAGAGTCAAGCACCCAACTGGATGCAGAAGAAACCGTAAGGTTAGACTCAATAACGAGCATACCTCCAGAAGGACCTTCCTTCTTGTTCTTCAGGGTGGCCAGGTAAGTAGGGCAGTTCCGCTTTCCAATGGGCGTCGCTGTTGCAATGGAAACACTTTCCTTTGCCATCGACCTTTTTCTTTGACATCGGCCTTCTTCTTCGACTCTGCCTTCTTCTTCTTTGCTCCTTCCACCTTTTGCTTTTTCACAGACTTCTTTTTCTTTCCATAAGACTTTCTTTTGGAAGAAGTCCATTCCATAGCAAGAACTGAGCCTTTAGAACCTTTCATAGAAAGCTCAGCGGTGAACCAGCATATTCATTAATTCGGCCAAGGAATTTTGAAGTTTATGCATGTGGTAATTCATGATGAATTGCCCATATGCATCAGTCAAGGATTGCAGAATAATATCATTCTGCAGATCCAAGTCTAACTTCACACCGAGCTTCTCAAGCTCTTCCATGTCCTTGATCATTGTCAGACAGTGATCTTGGACTGACTGCCCATCACGCATCTTAGCCTTAAAAAGTCATTTCGTGACTTGATACTTTGGCTGCGCGACTCTGTTCACCAAACATCTCCTGCAGGTGAGCCAACATTTGGCGATCAGTCCCGATATCTTCATGTTGGCGCTGGAGCTCATCAGACATCGAGCCCAACATGTAATATCTGGCCTTATTATCTTCGTCTATCCATTTTTCCAGAGACGCTCTCTGTTCAGATGGATGGACGGGCTGGTAAGGTGGGAGGGTCCTGGTCCAATAACATGGGTTAACTTCTCGAAACCCAAAATAATTTTGTAGTTCCTGAGCCAATCTTTATAATTGGGTCCAGTCAGTCTATGTGTGTCCAGGATACGTGCCAATGGGTTGGACGCAGACATTTTCCTGTAGAGAGTCAAAGATTCTAGTTAGATACTGTAATTATGACTTGACCAATTTATTTAGAGATTTTATTTTTAAATAAATTAGCTCCCACTATTTTCTCGGATCCCTACACTCCCTCTGTAGAGATGCAAAAATCTTCCATGATTAATGATTTCTAGTGGGTGGTGCGGTCTCACCAACTGACTCATCACCTCACCTAACAGTTATTGGTGATGGGTTAGCCAATGAGTGAACAACTCTTGTTCAATGATTCTCTAATCATGGTGCACCCAAACTTGGTCTCTAATTCATGAATCTCACCGTATCCGAAATATTGATCCACTCCTTAGTTAAGTCAGACCCACCATTTGCATAGACTGGGTTCCTAATTGAGTCTCTCACCGTATCCAGAATATTGAGCCCAACTCATCCTCCAGCCCATAGCATCCAATGCCTAATAGACATGGTTGCATCTTTTGGTGCAACTGAGCCACTGTATCCAGCCGAAGAACAATCAACCTCCGAGGAAGGGCCCGCACATCTACAATGGTGGAAGACCTCAGACTTAATCTTTTCTTAGGGAGAATTGATTCAGGTCTCATTAAACTAGACTTGTCATTAGTCATAACAATTATGACTAACCTAGTGGCATGGGTTAGCTCGGATTATTGACCACCTCAGATCAGAACTGTGTCAACAGATATGGCCAGGTAAGTGAGATCGGTGGAAGGAATATGCCATTAACTCGTACAAGAATGCATTCAGGTCGAGTAGCTTCCAATTAAAAACCAGTCGGTCGTATGTGCCAAACTTACCTTAGACACCAAATTGTTGAGTCAGAACCAATTGGGTTAGCCTACAATCCAGACTCTAACCTCTGAGCCTAATTAGGTCTTGCTTGATCGTGACTCGATCTTGACCCAGACTTAATCCTATTAGGCTGGTCAATTTAAGCATTGTTGATCCCATCTAACCAACTCTTGATTCGGTTTGATCAACCGCTTAGACCTAATTGAGCTACCCAAGCCCGAACCCAGTATTATGAATATGTCTTAGATCTAAAATTCTCAATTTTAGACCTAATTAATATTCCATAATCTTAATTTTTAATTAAGTAGGGTTCATAAATAAAATATGCATAATAAATCCTAGGATTTTAGGATCTAGGGTTTTGCAGAAAGTAAGTTTTGGATTTCTGATTAAGGACGAATGCATAGCACCCCTACACATCATAAGAACACCCCATCAGATGGGAAGGAGAGGGCCTTTAAACCCTTCTTCATTCTTATGACCGGACGGCCAAGAGGAATGCCTTAATCAGGAACATGCAATACTACAAAATAGTTTTAGATCTATATCATATATCTCATATACAAATTAGATCTAATCATGGCATATTTTGCATACATCTCATGTATCAAATCATGCATATTTTCAGATCTAAATTATCTCATAATAATCTAAAAAATTAGATTTAAATTGATCTAATCAAAATAAATTCTAATCTAGACAACTATGTAGAACTATTCTACAACTAGTCTAGACATGCATCAATCATATCTCATATGATGTTTAAAATTAAATAATTTTTATTTACTATTTTTTAGATGTTATTATAATAATTATAATATCAAAAAATAAAAAATGAATAGATCTAAAATATGATTTAATTAGATTAAATTGAAAACATGCAAGACTATTCTATAGAACTATTCTATTTTAGAACTAGTCATGCATATTTTCTAATCTTAGATCCAAATCATTTAATTTTAATTTTTTTTCTAATTTTAGACCTGATCACATCTCACATGATATTTGAAATCACTTATTTTCTAATTAAAATAAATTTAAAAATTAGATCTAAATACTTTAGAACCTTGGCTCTGATACCAGTTGAAGGAAAATTTGATTTTTCGGACCAGGTTCGTTCAAATCTAATCGGATCAAGCGATATATTTTAAAATTTTTTTTCTTTGATCTAAATGATTCTTATTATTTTAATAATTAAAATAAAAATTAGATAAATTAAATCAAATTTAATTTACCTTGATTTAGGGTAATCCTATTACCTATTAATGATCTTGTAAGTAGTGAAAGGTTCTGGATCTAGCCATGCAAGTACCTAGCCTCTATCGATATCCACTCAGACTGGATCTGGAGATCCTCTTCTTCTCTATCATGTCTCCGAGAATCAGATCTGGATCTGATCTGAAGGATCTTCAAAACACCTTTCGAAGATCAGCAGTTGTCCTTTGCAGTAGCACAGCCTTCTAGCTTTCTGTCGCCTTTCTCTCATCTGGATTGCACCAACTAAGATCCCAAACTCCTTTGGGCATGGAGAGGAGAGAGAGAAGATGGACTTGGCATGGAGGAGGAGAGGAGAGGTAGACTTGGGGTGTGGGATTTTTCAATACTCTTTGAGTTGGGTGCAGGGTCTTATTTATAGACTATGCCCGATCCAACTCCTCTTCTTCCCGACCAATCACAACCCTTTGTTAAATCAAATTTAAATCTGATTAGTGGGAATAGAGTCCCTTGGATTTCTCATTAGATGGTGCCTAAGACCAGTCAAACTTGGTTCTTAGGAGGAGTCTGTTTGGAATCCAAAAAGAAAATGGAGTCCCTGTCCAACAGGGACTCCTGGGCGCCTCCAGCTTGGGCGCACGCCAAGGGTGGCATGTGCCCTCCTCCTTGCTAGGTTCTGGCAGAGGGACAAGCCCCCACCAACTCTCCAATAGGTGCATGACACGTGGATAAAAGTCAAAGTATCAATGGTCAACATTTGACCAGTCAAAGGTCAACTTTTGACCAAAGTTAAAGGATGAGAAATGGCAGGTGACCAAAAATGGTAGGTAATGTCTTACAAAATAAGATAACCTTTTCTAACCTGGATAACCTCCAGTTAGACCAAGTGAAGGCCTGTGATCGAGCACAAACTCCTTTGGCTTAGTCAGGACAGCTATTTATGATAGTAAAAGAAGAACATTAGGTTCAATCGAGTGCTAGCATGATTTTCTTGAACCTAATTGCATCTTCATTCAGATCAATTGAACTGGATCAGTTCAATTGATGATCACCAGATTCAAACTCTTATTTGTGTGATCCAGTTAGATTTAGTTTTGTATAGTAATGGGATATGTCATGATCTCTATCATCGACATCAACGAAACTCTTTTCGATGGATCAAAACTCTTCTGATTCGAACAGCTAGAATGATCGATCATCTAAATCATTCTAATTGCTCCTAAAATCCACTAGTGACACCTAGCAGTATATGGTGGTAACCCATCAGAGCTGAATGCGAACCTCTTGGTGTAGCTACCTGTGTGATTAAGTTCTTCTATCTTGAGCCCTGATCAGATTAGGGTTAAGGTGAACTCGTCAAACCCTAGTTTCTGTCATATGATGTAATCATTCGATTTGAGTCCGATGTGAAAACCTAAATAGAAACTCTTTCTATTATTTCACTCTGCCATGGCCATGGGCTTCTGAACTTGATTCTCATGATCATCATAGGGCTGCTCCTCTACCACCGAGGTAGATAGATTCCATCTTGATGCAATCCAGTTCCTACAATGAACATGCTATAGCCAACATACACCTCAGGGTTCCATATGGCTAGGAGACCAAGTTATGGTGTAGTCAAACTATAACACCCTCAAGATGAACTATCGATGCATCTCAGATCAAAGAATCAGACACATTACTACAGCATCGAGTCAGTCATTGATGAGAAGGTAGACTTTCTAATGACTACTCGAGGTGGTCACGCTCAGTGCCCTCATTCTCTAATGAGTACCTGTACTCTCACTCTGGTGTCTCCACACCGTAGACTCAAGACTCATCTACTAAAGAGAAGCGATTATACACCAACCTTCCAGATCAATCACCATCCTTGTGATGATCCTATGGTCAAAAGCATTTTATGAGTTAATAATGATTATTCATGTCTTAAATTTTCAACTCTTGAAAATATGAATTATCATTACCATTAACTCAAAGGATGTATCACAGACACTAAATACACATATGTAATAGAAAATAACCTATTTTATTGATAATAGTTAAAATTATAATTTTTCCCCTAGAAGTGTATTACAAGTGTCAGCCAATTCTGGCTTCTAGGGCACATATATCTAACAACCATATCTCATACAGTATGGTAGAAATAGTTTTAAAGGGAACCCTATTCAGTAAGTAAATTGCTATCATTAGACTATTCCCAAAGAAACTCAGAAAGATCCATGAAGCTCATTATGGATCGAACCTTATCTAATAGAGTCCGATTTCTCCATTCTGAAATCTCGTTGAGTTGAGGCATTTCAGATAGAGTCCATTGAGAGACAATGCCATTGTCTTTGAGATAGTCTTAGAATTTTTGACTAAGATATTCACCTCTTCGATTTGATTGAAGAATCTTAATAGACTTTTTAATTTATTTTTCTACTTCAAGTCTGAATTTCTTGAACTTTTTAAAGGCTTCAGACTTGTGATGTATTAAGTACACATACCCATACCATGACAGATCATCGATAAAGGTAATGAAGTAGATATAATTGCCTCTAGCCAGCACATCAAATGGGTCATACACATCTGTATGTACCAAGGTAAGTAGGTATGTTGCCCTTTCTTCATATCCTACGAAAGGGAGCTTGGTCATTTTGCCTTGAAGGCATGATTCACAAACTGGATATGACTCAAAAGTCAAAGAATTTATAAGTTTGGAGTTCTCCAATTTATTAATCATGTCTTCTGCTATATGACCTAGCCTAAGGTGCCACAGGTACCTATTGTTTAGACTATCCCTAGGTCACTTAAATCCTATGGCATTCACGTTTTGCTTCATATTGAAAATAGAAATATCAATATGTAACTGGTAAATACCATTAATAAAAAAACCACTTGCAATTTTATTTCTTTCGAAAAGAATATTATAATAGTTTTTAAGAAAACTAATTACATATCCTTCCTATGCTAAACAATAAACAGAAATTAAATTCCTGCTTGCTACAGGGACATAATAATGATCTCTAAGAACTAAATCTAATCCTAACGATAGTCGAAGAGGGTAGGCTTCCACAACCACAGCAGCAACTCTTGCTCCATTTTTGACATGCAGGATTATCTCACCATCCCTCAATCTTCTGCTCTCCTCAAGATCTTGTATAGAAGTGCACAAGTGAGCACTTGAATTAGAGTCAAGCACCCAATTGAATGCAAAAAAAATCATAAGGTTAGATTGTATTACGAGCATATCTCCAGAAGGACTTGCCTCCTTCTTGTTCTTTAGGCTGGCTAGGTATAAAGGATAGTTCCATTTCTAATGGCCATCAGTATTGCAGTGGAAATACTTTCTTTGTCCATGGCCTTCTTCTTTGGTTCTTTCTTTTCTTTTTCTCACCATCAACCTTCTACTTCTTTAAAAACTTCTTCTTTCCAAAAGACTTTCTCTTGGAAGAAGTTCACTCCATAGTAAAAATTGAGCCTTTAGAATCTTTCATAGAAAGCTCAGTAATGACCAGCATATTCATCAATTTGGCCAAGGTACATTGCATTTTATACATATGGAAGTTCATGATGAACTTACCATATGCATCAGTCAAGGATTGCAGGATCACATCAATCTGCAAATCCCTATCCATCTTGATATTGAGCTTCTTAAGGTCCTCAAGATCCCTGATTATTGTCAAACAATGATCTTGGATGGACTAGCCATCATGCATCTGAGTTTTAAAAAATCTACAAGAGAGTTGATACCAAGTTGCATGATTCTGCTCACAAAACAACTCTTGCAGGTGAGCCAACATCTATCAAATAGTCATGATGTTTTCATATTGGCGCTGTAGCTCATCAGACATAGCACCAAGCATGTAGTACCTTGCCTTATTATTGTCATCCATCCACTTCTCTAAATATGCTCTCTAATTAGCGATTGGATGGATCCTAGTCCAATATATAAGAAAGCTTTTCAGAATCCAAAATGATTTTGTAGTTTCTAAGCCAGTCCTTAAAATTGGATCCAGTCAGTCTATGGGTATTTAGGATTCGGGCTAGTGGGTTGGATGCAAATATTTTCTTGTAGAGAGTCAATTTTTTTTATTAGATTTTATAATTAGACTTGACCAATTTGTTTAGGAGATTCATTTTTAAATAAATTAGGCTTCCACTATTTACTTGGATCCCTACACTTTCTTAGCAAAGATGAAAAAATTTTCATGATCATGATTTCTAGTGGATGGTGCGGTCCCATCAATAGGCTCACCACCTCACCTAATAGTTATTGATGATGGGTCAGCTGATGAATGGACAACTCTTATCCAATGATTCTTTAATCATGGTACACCTAAACCAGGTCTCTAATTCATGAAGCTCACCATGCCTAAAATATTGCTTCACTCTTTAGTTAAGTCAAACCCACCATTTGCATGAATTAGATTTTTGATTGGATCTCTCACCGTGTCCAAAATATTAAGCCCAACCCATCCTCCAACCCATAGCATCCAATGCCTAATAGATATGGTTGCATCTTCTCGGTGCAATTGAACCACTATAACTAACCGAGAACAATCAACCCCGGAAAGAGCCCGCACATCTACAATGATGGAAGACCTATGACTTAATATTTTTTTTAAAAAAAATTAATTTAAATCTCTTTAATTTGACTTGACTTAGTCATAATAATTATGACTAACCTAGTAGCATAGGTTAGCTCGAATCGTTAGCCAGCTTAAATTAGAATTGGGTCGATCCAAATGACTAGATAAGTGAGACCGGTGGAAGGGATATGCCATTAACTCGACAAGAACACATTCAGATCGAGTAGATTCCAATTAAAAATTAGTTGATCGTATTTGCCAAACGTATCTTAAATACCAAATTATCAAAGTAGAATCAATCGGATTAGCCTAAAATCCAAGCTCGAACTGTGGAGCCAAATTAGATCTTGACTTGGTCGACCACATGTGACTGTGAGTCGATCTTGATCCAGACTTAATCCTATTAGGCTGGTCAATTCTAAGCACTCTTAATCCCATCTAACCAACTCTTGATTCGATTTGATCAACTGCTAGACCTAATTGAGCTATCCAAGCCCGAACCCAAATTTATGAGGGTATCTTAGATCTAAAAATTCATAATTTTTAGATCTAATTAGTTTCATAATCTTAATTCTTAATTACGTTTGGATTCGTAAACAAAATATGTATCAAAATTCTAGGATTTCAGGATCTAAAATTTTGCAGATAAGTAAGTTCTAATTTTTGATTAAGGACGAACATGCAACATCCCTACATACCATAAAAATACCCCATCGAATGGAAGGAGAGGGCCTTTAAATCCTAATTTACTCTTATGATCAGACGACCAAGCGGAACACCTTAATCATAAATTTAATTTCTACTACAAAACTAGTTAGATCTAAAACATATACTGCATATATAATTAATGATCTAACCTATACATGCTTTGCATACATCTCATGTATCAAAATTTAATCTACATATGCATCCTTTCAGATCTAATATATCTGATATAATATCTAAAAAATAAAATTTTAGTTGATCACTTCTTATAAAATTCTATTCTAGACTACAGATAGAACAATTCCATAAAGCTAATCTAGACATGCATAAGATATATCTCATATATTAAATTAAATTTTAATATACTTTTTTTTAGATCCAATTATAACTCTTATAACATCTAAAAATATCAATTTAACAATTGTTAGATATGTGTGCCCTAGAAGCCAAAATTGGCTGACACTTGTAATACACTTCTAGAGGTAAAATTATAATTTTAACTATAAATAATAAAATGGATTATTTTCTATCATAAATGTGTATTTAGTATCTGTGATACATCCCTTGAGTTAATGGTAATAATAATTCATATTTTCAAGAGTTAAAAATTTAAGACATGAATTTTCATTTATTAACTCATAAAATACTCCTGATCGTAGGATCATCATGAGGATGGTGATTGATTCGAAAGGTTGGTGTACAATCACTTCTTCATAGTAGATGAGTCTTGAGTCTACGATGTAGAGATATTGGAGTGAGAGTATAGATACTCATTAGAGAACGAGGGCACTGAACTTGACTACCTCGAGCAATCATAAGGAAGTCTACCTTCTCGTCGATGACTACTCGAAGCTGCAATGGTGTGTCTGGTTCTTTGACCTAAGGTGCATCGGCAGTTCACCTTAAGGGTGTTATAGTTTGACTATACCATGACTAAGTCTCCTAGCCATTCGAAATCCTGAGGTGTATGTTGGCTATAGCATGTTCATTGTAGGAATTAGATTGTACCAAGAAGAAATCTATCTACCTCGGTGGATAAGGAGCAGTCCTATGATGATCATGAGAATCAAGTCCATAAGTCCATACCCATAGCCAGGGCAGAGTGAAATAATAGAAAGAGTTTCTATTAAGATTTTTACATCGGACTTGAATCGAATGATTAAATCATATGATAGAAATTAGGGTTTGACGAGTTCACCTTAACCCTAATCTAATCGGAGCTCAAGATAGAATAACTTAATCACACAAGTAGCTACACCAAGAGGTTAGTTTTCAATTTTGATGGGTTGCCACCATATACTGCTAGATGTCACTAGTAGATTTTGAGAGCAATTAGAATAATTTAGATGATCGTTCATTCTAGTTGTCTGAATCAAAAGAGTCCTGATCCATCGAAAGGAGTTTTGATGATGTCAATGATGGAGATCACGACATATCCCATTACCATATAGAACTGAATCTAACTAGGTCACACAAATAAAAGTTTGGATCTAGATATCATCAACTAGACTAACTCAGTTTAATTAATTTGAATTAGATTCAATTAGGTTCAAGAAAATCGTGCTAGCACACGATTAAACTCAACGTTCTCCTTTTATTATCATCCAAAGTTATCTCGACTGAGCCAAATGAGTTTGTGATCACTCAAATACCTTTACTTGGTCTGACTGAAGCTTGTCTAGGTTAGAAAAGGGTTGTCTTAATTTATAAGATAAATTTGAGATAATACCTGCCATTTTTCATCACCTACTAACTCTTATCCTTTGACTTTGGTCAAATATTTACCTTTGACCCTTGGACATCTGCCCATGTGTCATGCACTTATTGGAGAGTAGATAGGGGCTTGTCTCCATACTGGAATTTGGAAAGGAGGGGGCACACGCTAGGGAGGCATGCGGCCATGGATAGGGACGCCTGGAGTCCCATACAAATGGGACTTGAGGTTGGTTCTTGGATTCTACATAGGTGACCATTACCTATAGACATTGAGCAGTCTTAGGCACCATCTAAGGATGAATTAGTGGGACTCTTATCTAATTGGATCAGATGAAGTCATCCCATTAATCAGATTTAGATCTGATTGCACAAAGCAATGCAATTGGTCGGGATGATGTGGCACTGCATGGCGCAGTAGGGTCTATAAATAAACCCTGTCTATGCCCAACTTTCAGAGAGTTCCTCTTAGCCCACTCCCCAAGGCTGCCCCTCTTCCTCCTCCATGCTATCTTTTGATCCTCTCTCTCCTCTCCATGCCCAAGGAAAGTTGGGCTCTAGTTTGGTGCGATCTAGGCAAGAAAATACTGACGAGAAAAGAAGAAGGCAGCACTGCTGCAGAGACGACTGCTGATCTTCAGAAGAAGTTTTGAAGATCCTCCAAATCAGATCCAGATTTAATTTTTGGAGAAGTGATAAAGAAGAAGAAGATCTCTAGATCCAGTCCAAGTGGATATCGGTAGAGGCCAGACGCTTGCATGGCTAGATTTAGAATCTTAGGCAATCAGTAGGATCATCAAAGGGTAATCAGATTACCCAACATCAAGGTATAAATTAAATTAGATTTAATTTATTTTATTTTTATTTATTAGATTTATAAAATTAAATCTAAAATATCTTAGATCTAATATAGATACTTGAAAAAAAATTTTGAAATATCTCTCTTGATCTGATCAAATCTGAACGAACCTGATCCCAAAAATCAGGATTTCCCCTTCAATTGGTATCAGAGCAAGATTCTCTAAATTTTTTAGATCTAATTTTTAATTTATTTTAATTTAAAAATTAGATGATTTTAGATATCACATGAGATGTGATTATATCTAAAATCAAAAAAATTAAAATTAAATAATATAGATCTAAGTTCTTCAATATGCATGACTAGTTGTAAAAAGAATAGTTCTATACGTAGTCTTGCATGATCATGATTTATTTTGATTAAATTATAATTTTAGATCTATTTATTTTTTGTTTTTTAATGATTATAAATGTTATAATAAGATCTAAAAAATAGGAAATAAAATAATTTAATTTTTAGATCATATGAGATATAATGCATGCATGATTAGACTAGTTGTAGAATAATTCTACATAATTATCTAGATTAGAATTTATTTTGATGTGATGAATTTAAATCTAATTTTTTTGATAATTATGAGATAATTTAGATCTAAAAAACATACATGATATGATACATGAGATGTATGCAAAACATGTATTAAGTTAGATCAATTTTTATATATGAGATGTTTGATGTAGATCTAACTAGTTTTGTAGATTTATATTTTTGATTAAGACATTCTCCTTGGCCATCTGATCATAAGAATAAAATAGGATTTAAATGCCCTCTCCTCCCATTTGATAGGATGTTCTTATGATGTGTATGGATGCTGCATGTTCATCCTTAATCAGAAATCAAAAAATTTACTTTCTGCAAAATCCTAGATCCTGAAACCCTAGGATTTTATTTACATGTTTTATTTATGAATCCTAAACTTAATTAAAAATTAAGATAATGATATATTAATTAGGTCTAAAATTAAAAATTTTAGATCTAAGACATATTCATAATATTAGGTTCGGGCTTGGGTAGCTCAATTAGGTCTAAGTGGTTGATCAAACTGAATCAAGAGTTGGTTAGATGGGATCAACAATGCTTAAATTGACCAACCAAATAGGATTAAGTTTGGGTCAAGATCGAATCACATAAGTGATCGATCAAGCTAAGACCTAATTAGGCTCAGTGGTTAGAGTCTGGATTGTAGGCTAACTCGATTGGTTCTGGCTCAATAATTTGGTGTCTAAGGTAAGTTTGACAGATACGATCGACTGATTTTTAATTCAGAGCTACTCGACTCGAATGAATTTTTGTTGAGTTAATAGCATATCCCTTCCATCGATCTCACTTATCTGGCCATGTTTGTAGACTTAGTTCTGATCTGAGGTGGTCAATAATTCGAGCTAACTCATGCCACTAGATTAGTCATAATGGTTATGACTATGTCAAGTCTAGTTTAATGAGACCTAAATCAAATCTCCCTAAGAAAAGATTAAGTCTAAGATCTTACATCATTGTAGATGTGTGGGCCCTTCCTGGGGTTGATTGTTCTTGACTGGTTATAGTGGTTCAGTTGCACCAGGAAGATGCAACCATGTCTATTAGGCACTGGATGATAGGAATGGTGTACAAGGCGGAAGCATGGATTTCAAAGAAAAAATATGAAATTATACAAACCAAACCCGAATCCTAGGGCCACCTTATTAGCAATTAAATCATATAACATGCATTTATAATATAAAAGAAAGTATTAGAACATACCTCTTATCGCTTAACCTTAAATTATCCCTAATTGCCAGCAGCAGTCCGTCAAGGGTTCCATCAGGTGCCCATGTGTTCACCTTCCAACGTTGATCCACATAGAGACTTGATCAAGATACCAGTATCTCTAATTTATATAATTAAAATTTTAATAATAAGAACTTTAATTAAATGGGCAAGACGTTCCTTAGCCTTTATGTCACCTTCCTTGCCTCTCCTTACCTCTCTTTCTTTTTTCCTATCTTCTTAATTTTTCTACCTAATCTCTTTATCTTAAAATGACTTCTTATCCTTATAAGGATAAGGTCTGGATAAGAGAAGGGAAGAAAAAAATTGGACAATAGAAAATACTTGTAAGAAAGAAAGATAATTTTTCACTTCCTTTAGACTCTTGGTGCGCACCCCTATTTATAATGTACGTAGGGGTGCCATCTTAATTCTCACACCCTTTCCTCATCAACATCTCATGCCCCATCATCATATCTCATACCCATCTAAATTTTGTGCCATTTAAAATTACGTAGACTTAGTCCAAGAGATGCCTTAAAATAGAAGGACTCTTTGGAGTAATTCTACGTAGTTTTTGTATGAAGAGTCACGATGCATAAGTAAATGGCACCATAATTTTAAGGGCTTGGATCAGATAAGATGGCCATCTAATGGCCCTTAATGGGATGCCCATTTAGCAAGAAGGCAAAGAGATGAACTTTGAATAGTCAAAATCCCAAGAGGCGTCAAGGATGAGAGGGCGGCAAGGAGTCTTGGGCGGCAAGTATTCCTAGGCAACAAAGAGTCCCTTCTCAAAATAATAATGGAGTATTTCATCTATAGAAGGACTCTTCTGCACCCCATATCTGATGTCCATGCCTATTTAAAAAATTTACGTGACATAACTGAAGGAAAATCCTGATTTTCTAGACTAGGTTCGTTCAGATCTGATCAGATCAAGAGATATATTTCAAAAAATTTTCTCTTTGATCCAGATCAGATCTAGGATGTTTTAGATCTAATTTTTATTATTTTAATAATTAAAATAAATTTAGATAAATTAAATTTAATTTAATTTACCTTGAAGTGGGTAATCCTATTACCCATTGATGATCCTGTAAGCAGTGGAAGGTTTTGGATCTAGCCAGGCAAGTGCCTGGCCTCTACCAATATCCACTCAGGCTAGATCTGGAGATCCTCTTTTTCTCTATCACGTCTCCAAAAATCATATCTGGATCTGATCTGGAGGATCTTCAAAACTTCTTTTGAAGATCAGCAGTTGTCCTTTGCAGCAGCACAGCCTTCTAGCTTTCAGTCGCCTTTCTCTCATCTGGATTGCACCAACCAAGGTCCCAAACACCTTTTGGACATAGAGAGGAGAGGGAGAAGATGCTTTGGTGTGGAGGAGGAGAGGAGAGGTAGCCTTGGGCGTGGGATATTCTATTGCTCTTTGAGTTGGGCACAGGGTCTTATTTATAGACTGTTTGTGATACAACTCCTCTTCTTCCCAACTAATCACAACCCTTTGTGAAATTAGATCTAAATCTAATTAGTGGGAATAGAGTCCCCTAAATTCCACCTTAGATGGTGCCTAAGACCAGTCAAAGTTGGTTCTTAGGAGAACTCTAATCAAAATCCAAAAAAGAGATGGAGTCCCTATCCAACAAGGACTCCTGGGCGCCTCCAACTTGGGCGCACGCCACCCTCCTTGCCAAGTTCTGGCAGGGGGACAAGCCCCCACCAGCCCTCCAATAGGTGCATGACATGTGGATAGAAGTCAAAGTGTCTATGGTCAACATTTGACCAGTCAAAGGTCAACTTTGACCAAAGTCAAAGGATGAGAAATGGCAGGTGACCAAAAATGGCAGGTAATGTCTTACAAAATAAGACAACCTTTTCTGACTTGGACAAGCTCCAATCAGACCAAATGAAGGCCTCTGATCGAGCACAAACTCCTTTGGCTCAATCAGGACAACTTATTTATGATAGTAAAAGAAGAACGTTAGGTACAATCGAGTGCTAGCATGATTTTCTTGAACCAAATTGAATCTCATTCAGATCAATTGAACTGGATCATTCAATTGATGATCACCAGATTCAAACCCTTATTTATGTGACCCAATTAGGTTCAGTTTTGTATGGTAATGGGATATGTCATGATCTCTATCATCGACATCATCAAAACTCCTTTCGATGGATTAGAACTCTTCTGATTCGAATAGTTAGAATGATCAATCATCTAAATCATTCTAATTGCTCCCAAAATCCACCAGTGACACCTAATAGTATATGGTGACAACCCATCAGAGCTAAATGCGAACCTCTTGGTGCAGCTACCTGTGTGATTAAGTTCTTCTATCTTAAGCCCCGATTAGATTAGGGTTAAGGTGAACTCGTCAAACCCTAATTTCTATCATATGATGTAATCATTCGATTCAAGTTCGATATGAAAATCTAAATAGAAACTCTTTCTATTATTTCACTCTACCATGACCATGGGCTACTGGACTTGATTCTTATGATCATCATAGGTCTGCTCCTCTACCACCGAGGTAGATAGATTCCGTCTTGATGCTATCCAGTTCCTATAATGAACATGCTACAGCCAACATATACCTCAGGGTTACGAATGGCTAGGAGACTGAGTAATGGTGTATTCAAACTATAACACCCTCAAGGTAAACTATCGATGCACCTCAGGTCAAAGAACTAGACACACTACTGCAGCATCGAGTTAGTCATTGACGAGAAGGTAAACTCCCTAATGACTACTCAAGGTGGTTACGCTCAATGCCCTCATTCTCTAACGAGTATCCATACTCTCGCTCCCATGTCTCCACACCGTAGACTCAAGACTCATCTACTAAGGAGAAGCGATTATACACCAACCTTCCGGATGAATCACCATCCTCGTGATGATCCTATGGTCGGAAGCATTTTATGAGTTAATAATGATTATTTATGTTTTAAATTTTCAACTCTTGAAAATATGAATTATCATTACCATTAACTCAAAGGATGTATCACAGACACTAAATATACATATGTGATAGAAAATAATCTATTTTATTGATATTAGTCAAAATTATAATTTTGCCCCTAGAAGTGTATTACAAGTGTCAGCCAATTTCGGCATCTATGGCACATATATCTAACAATCTCCCACTTATCCTAAAGCCAATTGGCTACAAGTCTAAGTCCCATCTTCTCAAAGTGGGCTTCGATCTTCTGCTGGCCTAACGGCTTTGAAAGTGGGTCTGCCACATTATCTGCGGAGTTGAATCTCTTGACCTCGACGTAACCCTTCTCAAGGAAATCGCGGATGAGGTGGTATCGCCGTTCAATGTGCTTGGATTTTTGGTGAGACCTTGGCTCCTTAGCAAGGGCTATGGTGCCATTATTATCGCAGTATATAGGAATGGCATCTAATGGCAATACTTTGATTTCTGCAGCAAACTTTTTGTACCAGAATGCTTCCTTCGCAGCCTCTGATGCAGCGATATATTCTGCTTCCATGGTGAAATCTACTATCACCATTTGCTTGAAACTTTTTCAGCTGACAGCACCACCATTGCACACAAACAGACTCCCAGATGTCGGCTTTCGATAATCTATATCGAACATGAAATCCAAGTCTGTGTATCCTTGGACTTGGAGTTCTCCGTTACCAAAGATCAATATCATATCCTTAGTTCTTGTCAAGTACTTAAGGATACATTTCACAGAAGTCCAATGTTCTTCACCTGGATTTGACTGATATCTGCTTGTGACACTCACAGCATGGGCTACATCAGGTCGTGTACATAGCATGGCATACATGAGGCTCCCTATTGCAGAAGCATAAGGGATCTTGCTCATGCGTTCTATTTCCTTAGGTGTGCTAGGGCACATCTTCTTGGAAAGATGAATACCATGTCTGAAGGATATTAATCCCTTCTTAAAGTTTTTCATACTAAACCTCTTTAGTACTTTCTCTATGTACATCTTCTGTGAAAGTTCTAGCATCCTATTCGGTCTATCTCTATAGATCTTAATTCCTAGAATAAAGGATGCTTCACCTAGGTCTTTCGTGGAGAATTCCTTGGACAACCATATTTTGACTGTTGTCAACATGGGAATATCATTCCCAATAAGAAGAATGTCATCCACGTACAATACGAGGAGGACAACAGCGCTCCCACTGACCCTTTTGAAGACACAAGGTTCCTCTTCATTTTTGATGAAACCAAACATTTTGATCACATCATTGAAATGAGTGTTCCAACTCCAAGATGCTTGCTTAAGTCCATATATGGACCTTTGCAGCTTGCAAACCTTGTGATCAGTATCACTGGATGTGAAACCTAGCGGCTGGTCCATATACATATCTTTCTCAAGATATCCGTTCAAGAACGTCGTTTTCACGTCCATTTGCCATATTTCATAATCAAAATAGGCTGAAACGACAAGCAATGTGCGGATGAATTTTAGCATAGCCACTGGAAAAAAGGTATCCTGATAGTCAATGCCTTCGCATTGACTATAACCTTTTGCCACTAGTCTAGTTTTGAATGTCTCCACATTCCCATCTGCACCAATCTTTCTCTTGAAGATCCATTTAGACCCAATAGGTACTATACCTTTTGCTGGATCTACCAAGGTCCAGACTTGGTTTGAGTGCATCGAGTCAATTTTTGAATGCATTGCCTCTAGCCATTTTTCGAAGTCGATATCTGATATCACCTCATTGTAGGTTTTGGGATCATCACCATGAGCACCATTACCTACGAGGAATATTTTCTCTACTTCCTCTGAAATAATACGTAAGTATCTTTCAGGGCGATGGAAAACTCTTTTCGATCTACGAGGTGGAGGAGGTAGTGTTCTTATTGGCTCATCCTGATTTGGTTCCAGTCGGTCCTTAGGTCATTGTACTTGTGAGACTTTCTCATCAAGCTTGATCTACTTTCCAATGCTGCTATCTTGAATAAACTATTTTTCAAAAAAGATGGCATGTCGACTCACAATCACATTGTGGTCTTCTAGAATGTAGAAAATAGTATCTATGACTCTTAGAATATCCTATGAATTAGCTCTGAAGACTAAACTCTGACTTGTCCGCTGTTTGTCTTTTGACAATGAGGCGAACACCCCAAATTCTGAGATGACTCAGACTTGGTTTCTTACCGTGCCATATCTCATACGATTGGTTAGGACATGGTTTTAGACGGAACACCTTTCAGTAGATAAATTGAAGTTAACAATGAGTGTCTCCAAAGAAAATTAGGAGGTCTCGTGAGGTCAATCATGGATCGACCAAATCCAATAGAGTTCGATTTCTCCATTCTAAATTCCCGTCGAGTTGAGGTGTTCCTGGTGGAGTCCATTGAGAGACTATGGCATTTTTCTTTAGATAGTCTAGGAATTTCCGACTAAGGTATTCACCTCCTCGATCAGATCGAAGAATCTTAATGGGTTTTTAGTTTATTGTTCTACTTCATGTCTGAATTCTTTCAACTTTTCAAAAGCTTCAGACTTATATCTCATAAAATACACATACCCATACCTAGATAGATCATCGATAAAGATAATGAAGTAGACAAAATTGCCTCTAACCAGCACATCAAATGGGCTGCATACATCAGTATGTACTAGGGCAAGGAGATCTGTGGCCCTTTCCCATGTCCTACAAAAGGAAGTTTAGTCATTTTGCCTTGAAGACAAGATACACAAGTTGGATATGACTCGGAAGTCAATGGACTTAATAGCCATTTTATTCTCCATTTGTGATCATATCTTTGCTATATGACCTAATCTTAGGTTCCATAGATATCTATCATTTAGACTATCCCTAGGTCAGTTTGGCATTTCCATGTTTTGCTCATAGTTAAAAATAGGTTACATCAATATGTAGCTGATAAAGACCGTAATAAGGAAACCATTTGCAATTTTATATTTTTCATAAAGAATGTTACAATGGTCCTTAAAGAAGGTAATCACTAGCCTTCTCTACGTGCTAAGCATGAAACAGAAATACAAATTCCTGGCTAGCTGTAGGCACATATTAATAGTCTTTTCACAAAACTAAGTCTAAACCAGATGATATCGAGAAGGGTATGTTCCCACGGTACTGCAAAACAACTCTTGCTCCATTATCGACGCATAGGATCATGTCTCCATCCCTCAACCTCCTGCTATCCTTAATGACCTGCAATGGAAGTCACAGATGAGCACTAGAACCAAGTCAAGCACCAATAGATGTAGAAGAAACCGTAAGGTTAGACTCAATAACGAGCACGAGGCATACCTCTAGAAGACTATCCTTCTTGTTCTTTAAGGTGGCCAGGTAAGTAGAGGGCAGTTCCGTTTCCAATGGTCGTCGCTGTTTACAATGAAAATCTTTCTTTGACATCGACCTGTCTTCTTCGGACTCTGCCTTCTTCTTCTTACTCCTTCCACCTTCTACTTTTTCACGGACTTAACTTTTCTTTCCATAAGACTTTCTTTTGAAGAAGTCCATTTCATAGCAGAACTGAGCCTTTAGAACCTTTCATAGAAAGCCCAACGCGGAGACCAGCATGTTCATTAATGCAGCAAGAAATCTTATGAGTTTATGCATGTGGTAATCATGATGAATTGACCCCATATGCAGATCAGTACAAGGATTGCAGAATAACATCATTCTATAGATCCAGTCTAACTTCACACCGAGCTTCTCAAGCTCTTCCAAAGTCCTTGAATCATCATCAGTAGTAATTTGGACTGACTGCCCATCCACGCATTCTGACCTTAAAAAGTCGATTTCGTGACTTGATATTTGCTGCGCGACTCTGTTCACCCAAAATTCCCTACAGGTGAAGCAACATTTGGCGAGCAGTCTATATGTCTTCACGTGTGGCGCTGGAG
>QRFJ01006269.1:0-30196 GCA_006176705.1 Cocos nucifera | reverse complement strand
AACAAGATGTGCAGACTTCCGATTCAGTGATAATTAACAAGATGTGCAGACTTCCAAGAGCGTGATTTTGTTTCTAGCCCAACCATAGCATATAAGTGTGGTATTTTAGCCCGACCACTGGATATATTTCGGCCCTACCATAAGGTATAAGTATGGTATTCCGGCCCTATCATGGGGTATATCAATTATGTTTTATGAATGAAGAACAACAGGATGGAATGTTGTGGATGGCGTTATGAAACTTTACTAATGTCACATAGGTAGACTTGTCGGAGATCGAGGCTGCCATTAGCCTCGCAATTACTGAACCAGGTGTGCAGGATGAAAATATCACTTTGCCTTCAGCATCATCAGTTCAGTATATGAGGCTAGAGTTAGACGGGCATTTGAAAGTTTATGAATGGGGAACAATAGGATGGAATGTTGTGGATGACATTATGAAACTTTACCTAGATAATTGTGTCGATCCCATAGTGTACGGAGAGCATGAAATTTGTTCTAATAATGGGTAATGCAGCTGCCCTAGTGGAATTAATAGAGATTCGAATTATTTTAGATAGATTGATGATAGGCAGCCTAGTCTTGTTTGCTTCCTTGTGATTTCTCTATCTTGCTAATCATTGCAAGATCACCAGCTCTTGGCTCTCAAGGATGATACTTATTTCTTTTTGCTGTTGGCTATTGAATATGGTATTATTTTTTTCCATTGCTTGCCTTAATCTGAAAAAATGAAGAGAGTTGCAGGCAGGCAATTGCTCTTGCAAAGTTGATATTTTTTAGTATGGCCAAAATATTTCTGATGGCTTTTGTTTCTTACCATCGCAATTGTTCTCATTGATGAACAATCAGCTTACAATAACTCATTATAATTCAATTCTATATGTTAGGGTTCAGATTATCCCTGGAACAACTAATAGACACTGTATTCTTCAACTTCTAGAGGGAAGGTAATGGGTGTTGGAGCAATACTGGGTTCCACTGCTAGAGTTTTATTTACCGTGTTCCTTGTAGTTGAGCATTTTGTTTTATTCGTGAGAAAAACAATTTACATATGGAAGAAGAAGATCAACCTGGTCATGTATTAGGAACACCAACTAGATTTTCTTTTGAAGAACTGAAATCAAGTACCGAGAACTTCTATAAAAAGCTAGGAGAAATAGGCTTTGGGTTTGTATTTGAGAGAGAGTGGGATAATATGAGAGTAGCGGTAAAGTGCTTGGATGGCATCTGAGTCAAATGATAACATCAATTTGAGATTTCTCATTTTTCTCATGTCTTTGGGCAACTCTTTGAGATTACAACAAAATGAAAGGTTCAACTTTGAGATTACAACAAAATGAAAGGTTCAGCACTTGCAAGTTGTAGAGAGAAGTAATCAAGTTAGGTAATGCCTCAATAAAAGTTTCTAATAGGTCTAGGAACCTTAGATGCTTTAACCTGCTTATTCTTCTGGATAACTTTTTGAGTCTTGTGCCCTGTAGATCCAGTACATGCAAATAAGTAAGATTTGACACCACATAGAAGATGAATTCTCTAATGTTTACAACTCTGAAACATGGCAAAAATATAAGTGATCTCAATTGCTTTGTTTTGTAGGCGAGCTATAAACATTTTGATGATTTGTCGTTATTAAAATCAATTGATGAATAGCGACATATCAATGCGAAATGCTTGTGTCCTTGCCCGCCTCCATGATGACGGCCTCATCACCTATGACACAGCAAGCAAGGTCATGGACTAGATCATGCATCTTGCATACTGTCACGTTACCATCAGAATCCTTTTTTGCATCCTGAAAAAAGGACCTCCATAGCAAATTATTGAAAAACTGATTGCCGATATTCTCTAAATCCATATTATTATCTGATGGTTGAACCAACCCTTCTGGACAATCTCCTTCCCTATTTCTACCTACTATGGGGTCTCTTCTCATCTCCCCAACCCACATACGATGTTCAAATAGTTCCTCTATCCTTCTATCGTTGTAGATTAACCGAGCAAGCATGGTCTTCCCAACTCCACCCAAACCAACTATTGGGAGAATAGAGACATCCTTATCGGTATCCATATGGACTAAGAAATTTATGACCTCGATCTTTATCATCATCCCAGCCATAAATTTCAGATTCGATTAAAAATAAGTAGGTCTCTCGCTCCAAAGGTCTCTCCAGTATGGATCTCTCACTCAAATGGTATTTCAATCTCTCTTCTGAAATTTGGTCCAATTGCTCTATGATCTCTTTTACTTTGCGAGCAGTCTTATGATGAAATATAATTGAGTTGTTGAGGGAAAACAAAATCACGCACCTTTGGGATGATGCAATTGTTTTCCTCAATCTTTTTTGGAACTCGTCCACCATGTCATCTGCATCAAAAGCAGCATCTCTGAGCTTCCTCAGCCAGCCATGCAGAGGTTTGTCATTGATGGATCTATTCTCAGCATCCTCGAGCACATCACTGATAGATACTAACATGCTTTGTAGCTCCACATCTTTCTTGACACTGCTCGCTAATCCCATCTCCTTCCATAGGCCAGAGACCAGCTTCTAGATCACAATTTTCAAAATGAGGGAGGCAACTGATACTGCTACTGCTTCTGCCATAACGTTGAGTTGTTGCTGCCACCTCTCTTCCTCTCGAGGTTTTGATGCATGAAGCTTTGATGAGTAAGGGCTTTCAAGAGCCTTGTGAAAGGAAAGAGCCCAAAGAGGACCTATGATTTTTTACCAAAAAAAAAAAAGGTATAACACCAATGAGTAGGTTCACACCGTTTACCCACCAATTATGGTAAGAAAGCAGTGGAATTGCTTTGAATGGAGTCAAAGGCTTGTCGGTCCATGGCAACACGGGAGCCAGCTATCTGATGTTGATGGGGTTTCTTTAATCTCCTAGGGAGGTGCCCATAGCTACATGGGAATGCCCTGACAAGCAGAGCATCAAATGCCACCGACGTCCAATCTAGTGCCGCTGCCATAAGTTATCGAAGCCATTCTTGTCACACCTACTCCAATGAACTCGAATATACTGAGCTAATCACAATTTTATGCTAATGGGTGTCAACCAAATTACGCAGCTACATCTATCAACACTGAGTGAAGCAGCAAGTTCATAATGAAAGGTATCAATAGACCAACAATATCTATTATTAATAAAGAGAGTTCCACCTTACGACTGCCAGCATCTTTATTTATTACCAAATAGTGATAATTTAGATTACCTAGTAATCTAAATTACTTGTAATCTGGATAGATTGCCACTAATATTGATTACTATATTTGGTACGCATAGATAATATTAAGTAAAATTACTGAAAATCTTAATTGACATGTTTGGTATGACGATCAGATTACTGATAATGTAACATCAAATTTTTAAAATATTCTTAAATCAAATTTATTAATTTAATATTATATTATATATATTATATTATTATAATTTTATTATATTATATATTATATATATATATATATATATTATATATATATATATATATATTTAATATTATATTTATATTTATATTTTATTCTTTTTATGAGGATATTTTTGTCCAAATACATCATTGTCAGATTACCAAATATTTGGTAATCTAGATAGCCATCTCTTCTCTTGGTAATCCAGATCATCTTATCAAAAGATAATCTGGAATACCTGGCAATCTAGATTATCAATTTAAAAAATATACCAAATATGGTAATCTGGATTACCAATCAGAGAGAGAGAGAGGGTGGGCATAGAAGATGAGTAACATTGGCCCAAAAAATTTCCTACCTTTATTTGTAGTTCTAGGGTTCATGGTCACAAGCTCTAGAATTTTGAAGATAAATTGATGGATTTATATATGTTAAGACAGCCACAAGAATAAATTAGTTATCACTTAAATTGAAAAGTTTTGATGGTTTCATGAATAAGTTCTGAATTTTTTGAAGAATCATACCATAAACAAAGAACCCCAAATGCCAGGTTCTTTTATCGGCAATAGAAATTGGTTAGTTTGAACAACACCTATGCTAATTTTGGCCAAACTGGATGACAAAAGGCAAACTTTGTGAACCAAAAAAAAAAAATGGCAGAAACATTATTCTCAAGAAAAATTATCTGGTTTGCTCCACAGAAATGTTCCAAATGAATCTTTGGATTTTCCTATTTTGGGAGATTACACAAATTATATAGTTGAAAATATAAAAGGTAATTTTAGTAGCTTACTACTTGCATGACTTATACTGTCTCTTTTATATGTATTTTGAACTTGAAAAACATATACAACTACGAGGACACTATAGGTAGTGCCTTGGTGATCAAACAAGTATCTTAGAAGTCACCAACACCATATCTTGCCTTTTTTGTTGACGTAATTACTAGCAGGTTTTAGCCACATATTTCATGATATATACCAGAGAAAAATACCGCAACACCATTTGAACTTTAGTCAAAAAATACATTGACCTCTAAAGTTTAAATCTTATAAATTAGCCCTTCCAAATTATTTTTGTGTCAATATTATCCGATCATCTATCTAGCCCCTAAAACCATTAATGGACCAACTCAAAAGATGAAAGCACCCTTAATCCTTGAGTGTCCTCCGAGTCTAATCACCAGCAATACAATCAAGGCTCTTTTTTCTATGCTTGCTTTGAGTGTGATCCAGGCTATCTTCTTTTATGGTGGAGTTGGATGGCATTGGGCATCACCATGGCTTGATCTTACTTTGGTCTTGGTTGCAAATAAGTCCTCTAAGCCTAATTTGGCCTTGGGTGGTCAAAGGCTTCGCATCCAGTTGAGTTCCTCTCTTTACATTCTCTCTCTTCACTCTCTCCTCTCTCTATCTTCTCTCCCTACCTTATCCTCTCCACTTTCTCATACTATAAGTTTCTCTCTCTACTTTTTTTCTCTCTTCACTCTCTTTTCTCTCTACCTTCTCTCTCTACTTTCCTCTCTACCTAGAAAAGTAAAAAAAAGAAAAAAAAGAAAAAGAAAGAAAAGGATAAAAAAAGGAAAAAAGAAAAGACTAGAGAGTAGAGAGTTTTGCTCTCTTCCCTCTCTCTTCTTTCTACCTTATCTCTCTACCTTCTATCTCCATTATCTCACTTGATGAGTTTCTCTCTTATTTTGTTATTTATTCGATGTTGTTAGTTCTTAATTATACCATCATGTATATACTATATTTATTTTGTTATTTATTCAATATTGTTGGTTCTTGGTTACATGTAATGTCACTATTTCACATTGATACTATTAATTTTTCTAATAAGAGGAATGTTAGTATTAATTTTCATGGCTACCATCAAAAACTACTTTCAACTTGGATTTTGGTAGTGGGAAAATTTTCCAATTACAAGGTTAGAAATTGTAAGTTCATTAATTTGAGAATCATAAATGCTTCTACTATTCCTACAACAGCTATGGATTCATCTCGATGTGCAAGACTTAAAAGATGGCAAATATTATCAGAGAAAAGAAATAAAAATCTTAATAATGTTGGAGCACAATCAAAAATTTTTTGATATAGATAATACTTTATCAATGTCAAAACTTTTAAATTATGAGTTTAGAAATTATAAGTTTGATAATTTGGAGATGATAAATGATTCTGCTATTCCAACAGCAGCTATGGATTTATCTCAGAATGCAAGACTTAGAAGATGGCTAATATTATCAGAGAAAAGAAAAAAAGATCTTAATATTGTTAGAACACAATCAGAGCCTATTGAAAGTTAGTATTTTTTTCCTCCTATTTATTTTCTATAATTATATTCCAATAATTATATTTATTTTTGTTTAAAAAATCAAAACTTATATACATTACTTTTTAGAAAGATTTACTCAACCTTGGGATTTCGGAAGGCCTAATTGTATATATGAACAATGTGGTGCTATTATGTGGTATGAAGAAAGAATTATAAAATCTAAAAAAAATTTAAATTTCAAATTCTCTCTATGTTGTTCAGATGGTAGAGTGAAGCTACCACTTTTCAAAAATACACCTCTGATGCTTGATGAATTGCTTGCTTATGATGGTGGTCGGAGATCAACAAGATTCTGAGAAAATATAAGAATATATAATTTCATTTTTTCTTTACTTCAATGGGATGAAATATTGATATATAGCTCTATTAATTATGGTTCAAGCCCTTATATCTTCCATTTGAATGGCAAAAATCATCATAAGATTGGGTTATTATTGCCTATTGAGGAAAATAAACCTAAATTTATTTAATTATATATTTATGATACTGATAATGAGGTCTCTAATAGAGTCAATTGTTTAGAAAAGAATTATGGATCAAAATCTCTGGATCTTGATATTGTGATAGATTTGATACAAAGTTAGACAACTACAATTTTTTGGTCCTAGCTTTTCGAATGGCACGTGATAGATTCCAAGAGTCTGATATTGCTAAGGTCAGACTTTGACTTTTGAGTGATAGAAATATCGATACAAGATAATATAATAGCCCTTCATGTTCTGAGGTTGCTGCTTTAATTGTTGATGATTTTGATATACATTCTTCTGGCCGTGATATTATTATTGAACATCAAACTAATGGTTTATATCATATTAATGAACTACCTCCCGATTTTATGGCAATGCAGTATCTGTAAGTTTTTTCATATGGTGAAGATGGTTTCTATATTGGTATTATAAGAAGAAGTATTATTGAAAAACAATAACAAAAATATCAAAATGTGAGTATAAGAGAATTTTATGCTTATCGATTACAATATCGAATATCTAAAAGTCATACGTTATTATGATGAGGCAGGCTATTTTAGTAATATATTGTTGATTGCTATACTTGTATTGAAGAGAATCATCTTTGTTGGATTAGAAAGAACCAACCTCAACTTCGATCAGAATTATATTTTGGGTTGAAAGATGCTATTAATCTAAGAGGTGATACTCAAGCTTCATCAGTTGGAAAACATATTGTGTTACCCTCCTCATTTACTGATGGTCCTAGATATTTTATGCAGAATTATCAAAATGCTATGACAATTTGTTGATGCGCAGGTTATCCTGATTTATTTATTATATTTACTTGCAATTCTAAATGATCAAAAATTAGTTATTTTTTGAAAAAGATACCAAGTCAACAATCTTCTGAACATCCTGATATTATTTTATAGGTCTTCAAAATAAAATTAGATGAGCTTCTTCATGATTTAAAACATGAGAAAATATTTGAAAGAGTTATAGCAGATTTGTATTATTTTTATTTTTTTCTATCAATTTTTTATTATTGATTTTTTAATTCTCTTTGTATTTTTTATGTAGTTGTATATTCTATTGAGTTTCAGAAGAGGAGCCTTCCACATGCACATATTCTTCTATTCCTTTATGATAATGATAAATATCCTTCTGCTATGGATATAGATCGTATCATCAATGCAAAAATTTTTTATTATAAAATTGATCTAATTACTTTTCAAGCTGTCCAATAATTTATGACTCATGGACTTTGTGGGGTTGTCAATCCTTCTTCTCCTTGTATGATCAATAATAAATGCACAAAATACTTTCCAAAAATGTTCAATGAAACAACTATGGTGGATGCTGATGACTTTCCAGTATATCGACGAAGTAATAATGATAGAGTAGTTGAAAATAATGAAATATTATTTAATAATCATTATATGGTTCCTCACAATATTGACTTATTGATAAAATATCAGGCTCACATTAATGTTGAGTGGTGTTAATCATTCTCGATCGATTAAATATCTATTCAAATATGTCAATAAAGGCTCAGATCAAAGAACTATAATCTTAGAGAAAATTGGTGATGATTCTGATGCGAACAATGAGAACCATAGACCAATTGTGGATGAGATTAAATAATTTTTAGATTGCCATTACATTTTGGCTTCAGAAGCATGTTGGAGAATATTTGATTTTAGAATTAATTATCATGGGCCTGGTGTTGAGAGACTTAGTTTTCATCTTCCTGATCAGCAATCCATTATTTTTCATGACTTTGCTAACTTGCTCAATGTAATAAATCAGTCTCACATTAAAGATACCATATTCATCGAGTGGATGAAAATGAATCAAAGATATGAGGATGCACGAGCATTAACTTATACTGAATTTCTAATTTATTGGGTATGGCATAGTAATATGAAAGAATGGAAATGAAGATTGTCTAGAAGATGTATTGAAAGAATATATTATGCACATCCTGTAAGTGATGAGAGATTTTATCTAAAAATATTATTAAATATTATAAAAGGGCCTACATGTTATGAAGATATTCATACTGTAAATGGTGTCACATATCCAAATTTTAAGGATGCATGTCATGCTCTTAGTTTACTAGATAGATTCTGATAAGAAATTGAATGAATGTTTGATAGAAGCTGGTTATTAGGCAACAGATCCACAAATGAGAGTTCTATTTGTTACGAGGCTTTTATTTTGTCAGATATCAGATCCACTACAACTTTGAGAGAATAATTAAAAATTAGTATCTAAAGATATTGTATATAGGCAGAGATAAATTCTCCAATTTGATCGATTGCAATTATCAAAATCATAAATAAAAAAAATTCTCTTTATGAAATTAAATAGCTATTGATTAAAGGTGGTAAGTCTTTGAAATATTTTTCTCAATTATCTTTGCCAGATGCAAGTCTTCTTGATAAAAAATAAAATTGCTTAATTCAAAAAGAATTAAATTATAATATTAAAAAAGTTATAGAGGAACATAGGAAATTGTTTACTGGTCTTAATAGTGAACAATTGGTTGTCTACGAAACTATTATGGGAGCAATTTCAGCTAATATTTATAGTTTATTTTTTATTTATGGACATGGTGGTACTGAAAAAACTTATATTTATAAGACTATTCTAGCTACAGTTAGAGCTGAAGAAAAAATTGCATTAGCTGTTGTATCTTCTAGTATTGCTGCTTTACTTCTACCTGATGGAAGAACTGTACATTTAAGATTTTATATTCCGATAGTTACCAAAAAGAATACAGGGTGTGAGATTAAACCTGGTAGTTATGTTGCAAAGTTAATAATAAAAGCAAGTATTATTATTTGGAATGAAGCTCCAATAGCTCATAGATATTATTTTGAAGCTATGGATAGAAGTTTAAGGGATATTTTATGCCATGTAGATCCTAAAAATACATATAAAATCTCTAGAGAGAGAAACTAGAGAGAAATTTTAGAGAGAGAAAGTGGAGAGAGAAGGTTAAGAGAATAAAGAGAGAGAAAAGGCTCTTTTTTTCTATCTTTTCTCTTTTTTTCTTTTTCTTTCTTTACTCTTTTTTCTTTTTCTTTTTTTTCCTCCTTTCTTCTTCCTATTTCTTTCTTCGTGTGTGCCTTAGCCAAAATAGGGGATGGAATGGTCCCCTCTTGTTCATTGGATTAGAGGCCATGGTCGGTGCCACTGGGGTTGATGATAGCCAGGGTTGTTGCACAGTAGCCCATCCATTCCAATCCGATGGTCGATGATGACCGTCGGTGCCAAAAAATTCCAAAGCAAACAAGAAACCAACAAGGGAAAAACATTGATGGGAAATCTCAAAAATATCCGATGAACTCGATGTTTGGTGGTGGTCACTGACATAATGGGAAGGAAGAAAAAAGTGGAAGAAAGAAGGGGCGGGCTTACCTTGGGCTCTGATGATCTCTCCACCTCGGATTCTCGATGGATATGTTTAAGAGTTCTAAGAAGAAACTCCGATGATCCCTGCCAGTTTTGGCCTTGGATCTCGATGGAAAGGAGAGGGAAGACACCTCCTCTTTAAATAGAGCCGGAGGGGAGGAGTTCCACTCCTCCCAGTGAAGGATTTCTGGCAACTCTGATTGGGAGTCGTTCGGGAAGAAGACTCCTTCACAGAGTCTTCTCTCATTTTTTTTGTTTAAATTGGGTTATTATAGTGGTAAGAACATAAAAAATATTTCTATATTTTACTTAACTTTTTGGTTATTTTATTCAACTAATAAATATTTTTTATGTCTATGTTTTGCAGATGTTGTTGGAAATTTAATTACCGTGAGACCTTTAGAGAATATTCATGCTAATAACTTAATTATTTAAAAAAAATTTGGAGCTATTGATGCTTGAGTATGTATTTTACTTTATATATAGTACATGATTTATTTAAAAATATAGTATTTATCTTTCTAATCCTACCTGATGTTTTTGTAGTGGATTACAGATAAAGGTCATCCTTTGGGGTAATGCTATTGATTATATAGATGAAACTGAAATTTTGCAAAGTTTCTCTCATCTAATTCTAATTGTAACATCAACAACTGTTAAAGCATTTTGAGGTATTCAAAACTTATTTTTAATTTTGTCTTTGATATTAGAATTTTTGTTCTTAATAAGAAATTTATATTATAGGTGAACATTATTTTTCCTCTATGAGTGTAACGAAAATTTATGTCAACTTGGATATACCAGAAGTGAAAAGTTTTAATCATAGGTATTGTTTATGTATTCATTATATATCTTATTATAAAATTTCATAGGACAAACTACTAACTAAATTTTATAACTATTTCAATAAAGATTTACCATGTTTAAATGATGTTCAAGAGATTATATCTCAAAGCCAATTATAAACTACTTCTACTAATCCATTATATGTTAAAAGGATGACAATTCAAGAAATAAAATCTATTGAATGGGATTGTCATGGATAGGTGATTAAACTTATATAATACTAAAACTTCATTCATATGTCATGTAAATTTTCTAAATTTGGTATTTATATTTAAATATATAACTATAATTAATATTAAACTATTTGATTTGTAGGAAACTATCTTTAATTGCCAGGCTTTAATAAGCAACATTGAAACAAAATTTGGATGGTGCTATATGGCTTGCCAAATTTGTTAGAAAAAAGTAAGATGCACTAATGTTGGATTCAGGTGTGATCGATGCAATATAGAGCCTAAGTACCCAATGCTAAGGTTTGCTTCACATTTAATACTTAGAATTTATATGTTATATATTTTAATATCACATCTTTTATGCATATCCATTATAATTTTTTATTTGTTAGTTATAATAAATTTTGATTTAGTTCTATTCTTTCCTTTACTTTAGATACTGATTACAATTTCATGTTGTAGATGATACTGGATTTGCATCATTCATTCTTTTTGTTAAAATTACTCAATGGTTAATAGGCAAATTAGCTAAAGAATTATGCATAGATAAGGTATATACAACATATATTTTATATTTTATTTATCCAATTGATTAGTTAATAATATAAGGTTATGTATTTCTCTTTATGCAAAAAGATGATGATTCTATTATTCCATTAGAAATCAAAAAAGCTATAAGACCAAGTTATACCTTCCAAATTAAAGTTGATGAATACAATCTCAAAGAAGAAAGACAAAGTTATAATGTTCTTAAAATAATTTTGAATGATGCATACAATGAATTAGCGGACAAGAAAAATCATGAAAAATCCATTGTGAGTGATGTATTTCTATTCTTTTACATATTGCTTATTATATTTATCTACTTTATTCTAATAATTAATAATTAAATTTTTTTTATAGATTGAAGCAAATCAAGATGATAGTCCTGTTGTTGATAAAACTATGAAGAAAAGAGATGTACATGGAAAGCAAACAAGTAGCCGTGCTCTACTTATTGATGAATATTCTAAAACAACTGATGCTAAAAATATTATTTCAAGAAATAATTTTTGTATCAGCAAAAGATAAAAATGATTATGTTACTTTTCTTTATATCTCCATTTAGAACACTTGATATCATCTATGATATTTTTTATATTATTTTGACTTTTTAATCTAAAAATTTTGTAACATTAGATGTGCAAAATATATTTTTTTTAAAAAAAATCATATACCAACATGGGTTATAATGTAGTATATATATAAAATAATATCTTGTGGAGGAGTATTATGGTGTTGCCAACTCAGCAAGTTAAAATTCTTTCAATACGCTACGTGTTGAGCTCCGACTTTTTTAAATTTTTTTTTATTTTCTGCATCAATCACCGTGCTGGCTGTTCTCCTATATTGCCAGCGTTCCCTTCACCTGCCAAGCATTCCCTCCGCCAGTTCGCTTACTCCCAACTCCACCATGCCACTACCTCCTTCTCCCCCTCCCATAAGCTTGGCCAGGGTAGGTTCGGACCCGTATTCCATAGTGGCCTTCCCTCCGGCCAGGAGATCGTCGTCAAGCTTATGGACTTTGATTCCCTCCAGGGAGAGCTGAGTATGGCTGCTATGGCAGTTGATGCACAATGGGAGCCTCTGGGATGTGTTGCTCGACTGGCGATGCCCGGAGTTGATGGACTGGGGCCGTCGGTTCTCGGTGGTGCTCGACATCGCCCGCAGCCTCCAGTTCCTCCACACCGTGTGCGAACCCCTAGTCATCCACAGTGACATCAAGCCCAGCAACATCCTCCTCGATGCCTACCTCTCCACCAAGATCACCGACTTCGGCCTCGCTCGCCTCAAGACCCCTATCGCTGATGACCTCCAGGCCACCGTCATCTCCCCTGCCTCCAATTTAGGCGATAATGAGGTGGCCATTGAGATCGTGCCGAATAAGGCCATGACCGGTGATTCCAAATCCTTTCCGAATGTCAAGGAGTCAGCGGTGGGAGGAGGAGAGGATGAGGCTTCAATCATGGGAGAGATCCATTGGTGGAATTTTATTTCATCTAAAACTCAAAATTAATCTCTATAAATTGAAACCCCTCTCTATTTCCACAACCTTTCATTGTTGGGATTCATCGATTTTCTTCCTAACTTTTTTTAATTCTGTTCGGTTCCTATTCTCATATTTGAAGACAAGTGTCGGTCAAATCGTGGCCCCCAACATCACTAAAAGCTAGGTAATCCCTTAAGAAACATTATCTCTGATTTTTTTTATAGTGATTTCTATGATATATGCACTGATTTTTTGGGGATAACTTGGATTTCTATGAGCTCTATTTTGGCCATTCCTTTTCATGATTTTTTTGGCACCGTCCATCACCGACGAGCTCTGATCAGGGGAGCCATGGCTGCGCCACCATGGGAGGAAGCCTCGCCACCTATTCTGATGGGTTCTCCATGGCATTGGTGGAAGAGGAGATGTGGATCCATAGATCCCCTATTTTGTCCTAAATGAAAGAAGAAAAATGAAGAAGAAAAGAAAAAGGGAAAATTAAAAAAAAAAAAAAAAAAAAAAGAGAGAGAATTTCTCTACCTTCGCTCTCTCCCATCTCTGATCTTGAATCTTTCTCTCTCTAAAAAAATTATTTTCTCTCTCTATTTCCTCTCTCCTATTTTCAATCTCTATTAAGATTATTGGATTTTAGAAAAAGAAAAAAAAGGGAGAAAGGAAGAAAAGAATGAAAAAGATTTTCTCTCTTCTCTCTCTTCTTTCCCTCTCCACTTTCTCTCTCTATAATATTGATCTACCTATCTTCTTTCTTTTCTCTTTTTCGAACTCTAGGAAGCTTTTGACGACCGCCCCCTGCTCTGCAGAGCAGCAGTGGAAGTGGGTCTAGAACTATTGTTGGAATAGCACCTGCCTCCGGAACTAGAACTAGTGCGACGAAAAGTGGGACAACCACCTTCGCGATTACAAGAAGGTGCACAACTATGAGGCCCGCACCATGGCTTCCACAGCCAGTAGTGCCGTCCAAGACCGGCCCTCCTACTGGGTCATGGAGTGGCATTAGCAGAATTCAAAATGCAAGAGCACACAAAGGGAGCCGAGCAAAGGAGGGATGGCCGGGATGGGAGATGTTGGTAGCGGCAGAAAGGGGGCCGGGCAGGAGGCAAGGGAGGAGAAAAGAGGGGCAATGGTGGTGCTGGGGGCGGCGATATCGGCAGGGGCATCGGAGGGTGCGATCGGGATCAGCATATGTCAAGAGAGAAGAGGAGTGGTGGTGAGATGGCATTGACGGGTGAGAAGAAGGTATGAGAAGAAGAGAAGAGACCGAGGTGCGAACGAGATCGATATTTGCCGAGAGAGATGGGGAGCCATGGTGGGGCGGCACCAACAAGTGCGGAGAAGGTATGAGAACAGGAAGGAGGAAGAAAAAGAAAAAATAATAAAATATTATTTTATAAAATAATAAAAATATAATATATATAATAAATAAAATAAAAATAAAATAAAATATAAAAAAAAGTTAAAGAATATTTATTATAAAAAATTAATAATTATAGACTATAATTATTCATCCCATGCAACATGCAGGTCTTTGACTAGTTTTATATGTAATAATATTTTATACCATGAATCTATCATTTGTTGGGTTTAGTGAAAAATTAATCCTTCCTAATCGAAACATGTCACGTAGCTACACCAACCTTCAATGTTATTGTGGCAAAGAATTCATGAAAATGTTTTAGTTTAGTTTTTGAGAGCTTGGTATCCCAAGAGCACAGGCATTGGATGTAGAGGTGTCAATGGGTCGAGTCCAGACCCGAGACCCACGAGTATTTATCCAACGGTCTGGTATTAGTATCAGACCTATTTACCCGAACTCAGACTCGGACCTGATAAATCATAACATAAATGGGTAGGGTCTGGATATTTAATATCCATACCCAAATAATATATATATTAAACATAATAAAAAATCTAGATATCTCTCATTCTAACTCTCTCCCTCTATCGGTCTCCCATCTCTGGTCCCCCCTCCTCTCCCCGTCTCTCTCTCGATCTCCCTCTTCGCCGACGAGGCCGGACCCCCTCCTTCTCTCTCTCAGTCTCTCCCTCTCTTGATCTTCTTCGTCCGGCGAGGCCAGACCCTCTCCCTCCCTCTCTCAATCCCTCATCAGGTGAGGCTGGACCCGCTCGCTCCCTCTCTCCCTCTCTCGATCTCCCTCACGGTGAGGCCGGACCACCTCCCTCCCTCTCTCAGCCTCCCTCCCTCGCTAGTGGACCATCGCCCGTGCCCCCTCCGATCTCCCAGTAGACCATAGTTGGACCCCAATCTCTTCCACACCCCCTCGGATCTCTCGACGGACCATCGCCCATGCTCCCTCGGATCTCCCGGTGGATCGCAATCGGATCCCCGATCTCGCCCGCACCCCCTCGGATCTCCTACTGGACCTCACCTGCAACCCCTCGGATCTCCCAGCGAACCATGGCCAGACCCCGATCTCGCCCATGCCCCCTCGGAATCTCCCGATGGACCATGGTCGGATCCCGATCTCGCCCGCGCCACCTCCCCTCTCTCCCTCTCTCAGTCTCCCTCTCTCGATCTCTTCCTCTTCTTAGTCCCTCCCTGCCTCTCCCTCCCCACCTCTCCCTCTCCGCTGCGAGATTCGCTCACCGATGGGCCATGGTCGGACCCCGATCTCGGGTCCCAGAATCGGGTCTGGATATCCGGGATCCATTCGGGTCTAAGTCTGGTACTTCAAGGCCAGACCTGTTGGGTTTTCAATAAGCAAATTTATTTAACAATGCAGCTATTGGATGGAGCCAGTTGTATTTTAAGTCTAGCCATAAACTTTCTATAATTACAGTAGGTCTAGTAGTGGTAAAAGATTGAGCATTTATTTGTATGGATCCTCACATATTAGTTTTATTCAATATTCTCTAAATTTAAAAAAATATAAAATTTAATAAACTATTCATGAATAATGATTATAAAATTAATGACAAGAGCATATATTTATATATTCATATAAGCTTTTTCTACAAATATATGGCCTTATAAATCTAAACTATTTGTAAATGGTTTGTGATCAACATGGCAATGGTTTGTTTGGATATGGCTATAGACCTAGCCAACACTCTTCACCTATTCCTTAATCACACATCCTTGCAACTCCGCAAGACACAAGAAAGAAACCCGATTAATGGAACTAATATATATATATATATATATATATATATATATATATATATTAATTTATGATGCAGCATGAGTACTTTTATTAAGTAGCTATCAAGCAACATTGGAGTCTATGCAAAAAAAATCAAGAATCACTAGGACAAGGCTATAGTAACATGCATAATTATAATAATTTTACATGCATAATAATAGTTTTTCTTCTTTCATGTCTTTTTTTCCTGCTTTTACCAACTTATTGTTTTTGAATTTTTTGATAGGTTTGATATTTTGTGTCACAAATCCAAATGATTAGCTTGCATCATCAAATAGATATTGATAGCTGCACAATTATTTTTTTAAATAAAATACGTGATAGCTGCTAGTTGCCAACATACAACCACAAAATACCTTGTTAAAGATAAAACCATATAATATGCTAGCATTTCTTAAATCAATATAAATATTTTCTAATTATATGTTCTAACTAGAATGGATATCGATGAAGCCAAATCTCATCACACCTTTTGGCAATTGATAAATTGCCTTAGTAAAAGAATAATAAAAGATAAAAATAATTATGATATGTCAATTATTTTAAAATCTATAAAGATTTTTCATTTATGTCCACCTGACATTTTGTAATACATTAATTATATATAAAACTCACCATCAAGTAGGAAATGATGGGTGAAATATGGGTGTGGTATGGATTTTTTCAACCCAAAATATTGATCAATATTTAATATATACAGCAACAAAGTTCATAAAGTGGTGCCACACATTGTCCTTTTTCGTATCCCAAGCTATGGCATGATCCATTGCAACTTTTGGTCTCCACATCACATAATGCAATACAATAATATCTTGCTTGCACTGTAACAACAAAATAATTTTTGAATTAGCATGTATATTTATACTTGCATGAACAAATATTTAGAAAATCTGAGAAAAATTGAGGCATGCTACATGAATATTAAACAAAAGAGAATGATGCATTTTAAGGCCTTCATGTCTATATATTCTTCCAATTTTCTATACTGAAATAGAAGAAGAAACATACCATAAGCAAAGAACATAGCAAGAACTATGATGGCAATGAAAATTTTATTGGCATTGGAAGAGGAAGAGGAAGCCATATCAAATTTCTTGATCTAGTCTAAGAATATGCCTTAGGGCTTTGAATTTATATTTGTCCAAAATATTTATTTTGTTGAGTAATAATAATTATCTAAAGGGGGTTTTGTTTCCTTTAATTGCCATTAGGCACTATTTATTGGGTTATTTTACCAAGAGTTTCTTATACCTTAATAGGATGGTAACATTTTGTTTTGTTCGGTTTCTTCATGGCATCTTAATTAATACCACTTGATTAAGTGACTTGGGAGCGATTATTCTCTAACAAATTTGAGAATAATAGGGTCCATTAAATATTTTGATAGGGATCCTTCAAAAGTTGAATAATGGGAATAGGGTGATGGGAAAGGAAACTAGGATAATTTTAATACCTTCGATGTAATAAGAAGATATGATTTAATCTTTTTTCGTTATCTTGGGCTCTTAAAATCCATTGATTACTAGTCGTGATGAAAATTATTTTAAAAAAATTTAATGATTTTAAAGATTATTGCAATTTCTGTGGAATACTATTCTTAAAGAAACATACACTTGATGGCATTTATAACTTAATAATCTTTATGGCGATGTCTTGCTTTTCACTAGTTTTATATTTTAAAAGTTGTAATTTACGTTGGTAGGATAGATATCATGGCTAAAGTAGCGAGGCATGAGCCTGCCCCCTTTTTGGTGAACCAAGTCTTAAGTCAAAGTTCTTTCATCATGTCTCGTCAAATTAAGCCTTTCTTTATAAGATCACGTAAATCAAGAAACATCCTTCAAAATAATCAGCTAACTAACATCTTTTTAAAAAACATAAGAACTATCAATTTGACTCTAGTTAGAAATTATGAGCATGCCATTGATAGAAGTTATACAACCATAAACAATGATTACAATGAAAAAAATTTAGACATCTTTGCTTCAAGTGAATGAAACAATTAAAAGCATTGATGCTTGCAATACATATACCAATTTGGCTAGATTTGAAATAACAACCTCTCGCTAAGAGCTCATAAAATTGATTTCTCTAGTTATGAAATAAGAATCATATGTGAGGAGTTTATTGCTATCCCCAACACTTTAGAAGTATTAGATTGGACGAAAGTAAACTGAAGGATGCATCAAGATGTTTTACAGCATTGATCTTTAATCCATTGAGGTTCCTATCTAACAATTAGATATATAGTTCATGTGACAGTTCGTGCATCGAGCCATTGAGGCCTCTATCCATATTATTGATTTCATATCACATATGTGCTTATGTGCATGAAAATTTGATAGATACTAATATTTTTAAATTTATGTTTTGAAAATAAAATTTGATCATGTTTGCGTACCGACTAATGATTAATTATATTTTGACTATCGCATCCCATGTTGTCACATGAATTATCTATTTAAGATGCTTATTGCTTATTGGGTTATCAATCTCATTATTCTTTTTTGCTTTTTCAGATTTAGAAGCTTAGTTATGGATGTGGGTACTACATTGAAAATTAAAAATAAGTTTTGATAGTATCAACATAATTTAGATTTGGATTTATTATTATAGGTTTATAGGATTATTATTTGAGGTTCAATGGATGTTGGACTTTTGAATGTTATTTTTCAGTTGGATTTATTAGTTAATTAAATTTCAACTTTTAGTTATTCAAATTATCTTCCTTTGTAATGCATATGATATCGTGTTGGGATAACTTGCATGCTTGTAGAGAGTGTTCTCCACAAGCATGGATGGTTGACATGAATCCTTGATTCACGTTCTTGGATGGGTGTGTGCGATAATTAATATGATATCAGAGCATAAGTGGAGAAATCATGACACAAAAAATCAGACATGAGTGTTGATTTGAAGGCGCTAGGGGCATTGGGATGATAACTAATATTAATTTTGATATAATTTAGAAATTTAGATTTGAGACAAGTATATTGATGGATTTGAATCAGAGTGCACATCGAAAGCATTGTGGTCTAAATTTTTTTCAAGCTGATCAGAACAATAATTTGATTTAAGGAATACTATAATGAAAGACTTGATCATTACATTATAGGATTATTATGATCTGAGAAAGATGTAACCCTAAATTTTTTATGACTGGGCAAGAAAAATTTTGATGATGAATTTTTTTTTTTAGAAAAGAGAATGTGACACCCAAGTCCAAACAACTTGGGTCTGATCTAGACACAAAAAAAGAAACAACTCCAAAAAGGATTTACCATGAATTTTAGAGCACTAGAAAAAAAAAGAGGGCCAACACATGCTGGGCATGTTGAACTCCCATTGGAGTTCTCTTCCTTCACCAATCAACTCTTGATCAGGGAGGAGTTTAACTCCTCCCCTCTAGCCCATTTTAAGGGAAGAGGGCTTCCCTCTTCTTCCCATAAAATACCGAGGCCCAAGCTGGTGGTTCATCAGAGTTCTCTCCTTTTTTTCTCTCTGAAGGTGCTTCATCATGTTTGTCGAAAGCACGGGCCAACCATCATTGGAACCTAACTAGGATCCTCTAACTTTTAAGATTATTTGGCTTGCCTTCCTCCTTAGGCTATGAACCTTGATTTTTGGTGGACAATCACTGGATTTTTCTTAGAAATCCAAACTTTTATTTCACCCTGGCTTCTACCCATTCGTTTGTTGATTTACCTAGTACCAATAGTCATCACAGACTGTCAGTCTGGATCTTTTAGCTGCATCATCATAGCCCCAATCACTACCAGTGAAAGCCATTTTGATGGTGCTCCCCTAATCCTGAAATAAATGGAGGAAGTAATCCCCTATTTCACTATAGGGCCAAAGAAAGAGAGAGAAAGAGAGGAAAAGAAGTAAAAGATAGAAAGAAAGAAAAAAGAATAAAGAAAAACAAAAGAAGAAAAAAGGATAGAGAGAGTTTCTCCCTCTTCCCTCTTCTTCTTATCTTCCACTCTCCACTTTCCCTTTCTAGTTTATCTCTAGAAAATCATATTTTCTCTCTCTATGAGTTTCTACCACTAAAAGTGTCTTCCTCAAGATTATGTTTCTCTTTTAGGCTTTTCTAAATCATAGAAAGAACCTTCAACAATCTTAATAGACCTTGATGAAAGGATCCTGACTTTTGACTATCGAATAGCCAGCCCTCACCTTGATCAAGCCTATCATCATTAGATTTTACCATCAATTACATCCTACCATCCTAGCATGATCCTTGATTTATAGTTAATCAATTGGATGTCCTAAATTGAACCATTTCGACGTCAGCTATAAGGATTTTAAAATTTAGGATTTTATTTTGAAAATAATTATGATTAAAATTTGATAAAAGTAGGATTTTAGATATTCAATTTTGTAAAAGAATTTTGGGAAGCTCGTTGTTCATACAAGATTAAGATGACTCCATGTCGGATAAAAAAGTCTGCTTGATGTACTGCTAAAAATATATTAAACCAATAGAATTGCGATCCTCCTCAGTAGGTTGGTGGTATCCCTTAGCAGAAAAGAGTCATTGATCCTATTAGGAATATATAGATGGAGCAGCAAGAACCAATTATGGCCCGAAAAAGAAAGATATTAGTCGGCATGGTGCAATCATAATAGTAGTTGCCGCAATAATTACTACAACAATGGCAAGTGCAACTACAAACATCGCCACCGTAGGAATGTGGAGAGCAGCAGGATTAGTGAAGTAATATTGTAGAATTTAAATGGTTGTCTCCATTAGCTTTCATGGGGACTATTGAATCTGTGGAAGCTGATAATTGAATTATGGAGATGGAGATCATGATTACTATTTTGGAGTGTCGTGATGATGAAAAGATTTGTTGGAAAACTCATTTATTATAAGGTAAAGTGTTCAACTAACGGTACTGACTAGACATAAATATAAATATGATGGGGAGCAACTCTTCTATGGGAGATTTTGAAGGGCATTTTCTAATCAGTATTTTTCTTGGAGTGTAATGACATAAAAAGAATAGAAATTTATTTATCTAAAATAATGAAATATGATAGTTGTAGAATATGAAACTAAATTTACCAAGCTTGCGAACTTTATTCTAAGGTTGGTCGAGGATGAGCATGATCAAGTGTATAAATTTGAGATGAAACTGAGGATAGAAACTAGAAAGCAAGTGGAGCTATGTAAATTAACTACTTGTATAGATGTGGTGAAGAAAGCATTAAAAATTGAAATGAAAGTCAATGAAGAACATGCTAAAAGAGAAGAAAATCCAAAGAAATGAAGTAGGCCAAATGAATCTCAAGCGCAGAATAGTAAATACACTAGGGATTCAAACAAAGATCAGTGAGTGACAGCTCTATGCCAGCAGATAGCATCAAATGTTCTAGGTGGGGTAAAGCTTATGCTGATTATGAATGCAGTTCTATCATTGGTACTCACTTTAAATGTGGTAAGATAGATCACAAAATAGATGAGTGCCCCCAGAGAGATCTGAGAGTCAGCCTGCCCTAAAAGCTGAACAAAATAAGGATAAGAATCTAAAAATCCAGATCCAAGGACGTGTCTATGCTTTTATGCAACAAGATGTGCAGACTTTCGATTCTGTGGTAATGGGCTCTGAGATAGGTTCTTGGAATTAATTAGACTGATGAATTGATTTTGCTCATAAGATAAGTAATGATTGACCTTCTCTGGATTTTTCATTTATATAATCATGAAGATTGAACAAATTATTAATGAATTTATACATGATTTATGAATCTATGAAAATATATTTTGAATGAAAATTGACATAAAATTTTAGATTAGTATTTCTCCTATTATTACTATAATTATTTATTGATCAAAAATCATATATGCATATTAATTTTGATTTGATTATGAAATATTTATTATTCTAGAAAAAAGTTTTGATACAAATCAGATTTAGACTCTCAGTCTGACTATATTATGAATCCTGCCAATTGGGGGTTATGCATTAGTGCTTGGACTATTACTGAGCCCATGATTCTGTTTCTAGCCTAACCATAGCATATAAGTATGGTATTTTAGCCCGACCATAGGATATATTTCGGCCCCACCATAAGGTATAAGTATGGTATTCTGGCCCTATCGTGGGGTATATGTTTGGTATTACGGCCTCACCATATAATATTAGTATACGTGGTCATAGTTAAAGATTCATGAGTTGTTTGAATTTGTTTTGAATCGGATTATTGAGTATGATTTTTTTTGAATTAAATGTGTAATTTTGAATATGAGTATTTTAAAGACACTGGCATTACTGAATTCTTGTTTTGAAAAAGAAATTTGATCATGCTTGTACACCAACTAATGAATAATTATATTTTAACTCTCCATCCTCTATTATCATATAAAATATCCAGCCAAGGTATTTATTACTTATAGAGCTATCAACATAGTTTAGATTTAGATTTATTATTATATTTTATAAGACTATTATTTGGGGTTGAATGGATGTAAGACTTTTAAATTTTACTTATCAATTGAATTTGTTAGTTAAATGAACTTTGACATTTAGTTATTTAAATTATCTCCATTGTGATGCATTCAATTTCCTGGTGAGATGCCTTGTATATTTATGGAGAGTGTTCTTCATAATTTTGTGGTTGTTGCCATAACCCCTTGATTCATGATCTCGGGTTGGGGGTGCAATAATGCAGGATTAAGCTGCCATTTTCTTATTACCACCATGCTACGACAAACCATCTAGTTGTCTTGATTGTTCCTTATGAGAGGTTCATCAAATGTGTTATTTTTATGCATCCGAAATAGAATATAAGTAGTTCATTATTGTTTCATCCTCTAAACTAGGTGGAATTTATGTTTTCAAAATATTTTTAATAATTTCATAAAACTAGGAATCATTGAAAATAATTTGTGAAAGAACTAGGCCAGATCAAGCATGACCCTCACCATGGTAAGTTAAAATGAATTTTGTGCTTGGGCTATGGTCATAATTAATTCAAAATTGATTTGAACTAGTCAAGTTTTAGGCGAGAGCTTGATTTTAGCTATTGCTTGTCTTTTTGGCCCAATTAAATTATTTTATTAATAATAAAGGGTCTCGCTGTCTTGAATTAATTTTGCACACCTCGATCAGTTATCCTCCTGGAGTGAGAGGTTATAAATATGCTAAAAGTTTTGTCATTGTATAGGATAGGGGCCTATAAATGTGCTAGCATTCATCATGACCAAGCCTAATTAAGCTAAGGTTTATTAACTTAAGTTTAGATTATTTTAAATTAAACTATTTGCACCTCAAGTAAATTCTCTCTCTATAAATTTTTAATTAAAGTCTTTGGCCCTTGGTTGCGAAAGAAGAGGCATAAACTAACAAGTATGGTCCTTGATAATCATGTAAGTAACACACATCTATTGAGTCCTTTACATACGTCATTTATGTCCTTGTTGTTTTGGGTTTAGGATCTAATCACAAAGCCATAATTACCTTATCGTCACCTTGAAAGTTCTTTATTGATGTACCAATTTGGTTAATGGACTAGAATTTCACTAAAAGAGATTAGATAGAATCTTCTTAATAAAAATTAGTCAATAGTGTTTTCATTTAAGATCCTCAATAAAAGAGATTATTTAAGAGAAGAGAGCGCATTTAGTAAAAGATGGGATTTAAAATTTCTACCATATTTAAGAGAGAAAGTGAGTCTTTGTTAGATTTTCTTTTGAGTATGATTTCAATGTGTATGTAGATATTATTCTTATTTTGAATTTTAATTTTGTTAAAAATTTAGTTTAAGTTTATTAAGAAAACTAAAAAGAGAAATGATTTAGATAAATGAGCAGTATATGAAAATTTTTTTTCCTTCATATAGTGTATTTAAGAGATTCAGGCTAATGTCTCGATGATTCCCACATAAGCTCCATCGATGGAGTCCAGCTATAGCAAGGAGTCCAATTATATCTTAAGGGTTTTTAATAAGCAAATTTGTTTAACAGTGCATGTATTGGATGGAGCCAGTTGTATTTTAAGTCTAGCCATAAACTTTCTATAATTACAGTAGGGTTAGTAGTGGTAAAAGATTGAGCATTTATTTGCATGGATCCTCACATATTAGTTTTATTCAATATTTTCTAAATTTAAAAAAATATAAAATTTAATAAACTATTCATGAATAATGATTATAAAATTAATGACAAGAGCATATATTTATATATTCATATAAGCTTTTTCTACAAATATATGGCCTTAAATATCTAAACTATTTGTAAATGGTTTGTGATCAACTTGGCAATGGTTTGTTTGGATATGGCTATAGACCTAGCCAATACTCTTCACCTATTCGTTCATCACGCATCCTTACAACTCTACAAGACATAAGAAAGAAACCCGAATTAATGGAACTAATATATATATATATATATATATATATGCTTGTATATTATGTGAGCACATGCATGGGTGTTGAGTTGTGGCTTCTTCTGAGATAATTTTTGCTTTAATTAGTGATGCAGCATGAGTACTTTTATTGAGTAGCTATCAAGCAACATTGAAGTCTATGCAAAAAATATCAAGAATTACTAGGGCAAGGCTATAGCAACATGCATAATTATATTAATTTTACATGCATAATAATAGTTTTTCTTCTTTCATGTCTTTTCTTCCTACTTTTACCAACTTGTTGTTCTTGGATTTTTTGATAGGTTTGATATTTTGTGTCACAAATCCAAATGATTAGCTTGCATCATCAAATAGAAATAGATAGCTATACAATTATTTTTCTAAATAAAATACGTGATAGCTGCTAATTGCCAACATACAATCACAAAATATCTTGTTAAAGATAAAATCATATAATATGCTAGCATTTCTTAAATCAATATAAATATTTTCTAATTATATATCCTAACTAGAATAGATATCGATGAAGCCAAATCTCATCAAACCTTTTGGGAATTGATAAACTTGCCTTCATAAAAGAATAATAAAAGATAAAAATAATTATGATATGTCAATTATTTTAAAATCTCTAAAGATTTTTCATTTATGTCCACTTGACATTTTGTAATACATTAATTATATATATAACTCACCATCAAGTAGGAAATGATGGGTGAAATATAGGTGTGGTATGGATTTTTTTAATCCAAAATATTGATCAATATTTAATATATACAGCAACAAAGTTCATAAAGTGGTGCCACTCATTGTCCTTTTTCATATCCCAAGCTATGGCATGATCCATTGCAACTTTTGGTTTCCACATCACATAATGCAATACAATAATATCTTGCTTGTGCTGTGACAACAAAATAATTTTTGAATTAGCATGTATATTTATTCTTGCATGAACAAATATTTAGAAAATCTGAGAAAACTGAGGTGTGCTACATGAAATATTAAACAAAAGAGAATGATGCATTTTAAGTCCTTCATGTCTACATATTTTTTCAATTTTCTATACTGAAATAGAAAAAAAAAACATATCATAAGCAAAGAACATAGCAAGAACTATGATGGCCATAAAAATTTTATTGGCATTGGAAGAGGAAGAGGAAGCCATAAATAAAAATTTATGTTACATTATCTAGAGTGACTAGCGAAAATAGTTTAAAAGTGCTAATAAATAATGGTGAGCATTTTAATAATTATTGTTCAATAAAGAATATTGTCTATAAGAAGATTTTTTCAAATCTACTAGCTACAATTACTATATAAGGTCTGTAATTATATACCAATATTTTTATCTCAATTTCATATTTATTTTAATTCTTTTTCTAAATATATTAATGCATATTTATTGCAGGTTCTTAATCAACTTAAAGATGCAGTGCAATTTATTGAATAAGTTAACAAATGAGAGAGATAATTGGAAGATAAAGGTTAGAATTAATATAAAGAACAATAATGAACTTGTAAGTTTGGACATGCTCATTATTGATGAAGAGGTACCTTTTCTCCTATTTTCCAATATTTTTCACTCTTACATTTGCTAAAATTTTCTTACAATAATTATTGATACTATGTTTTTTGATTTGTTGGTCTGTTAGGGTAATCATATACATGATATAATTAGAAAAAAGATTGTACAAAAGTTTCGTATGCTTATTGAAGAAGGGCATATATATCTAATTACTAATTTGAAGGTTGTACACATTAATGGAATGTATCATCCAATAAAAAATGACAAGTCGATCCTTTTCCTGCTGACCACAACATTGAAGAAAATATTGCAATATCAGATATGTCCACCTCTACACAAATTTTACTTCATAAATTATGATGAAATAGTTAATCAACTCAAGAATCATGTCTATCTTAGTGGTTGTCATGTCTCGAACCCAGCACCTAGATCGGATACGTGATGGCCACATACTCTCTAGGGCAAATCCTAAAGAATATGCAAGGCCTACATAATGAGTCCACAAGAATACCGAAAGAATTAATAAATTTTAATCATATTTATTAATCAAACAAATCCATCTTTGTTCATAAAATTTAAACATATGTTTGGTATCAGAAAATAACTAATTAACTAACTAACTAAAGACTCCATCGCTCGAACTTCATGCCCAACCCGATCGAAACTAAGCATCCTGTAAATCTGAAAAGAGAAGAGAAAGAAGGATTGTGAGCTTTACAGCCCAGTAAGAATTTTCCACACTTACACCAGCATGAATATGAAAACATCATTTAACAAATATATATAATTGATAAGAAAATAATCATATTCATACATCATCAATACGATAATTAAATAATATCATCATATACACATCGCATATCACTAATCAACAATATTAATCAACATTAATTCAATGGAATTACTTATCATTTATTAATTAACATAATTTTGATCCAAACAATATTTTCATTTCGACACTGGACTAGACCCGCTCACACTCCAGCCCATGGTAGGCCACCACATTTTTGCCCATGGCCGGCAATCATATCTTAGCCCATGGCTGACATCATAATATCATGTTTCACATGTGTTGACTAGTCTAGATATCCATCTATTAAATATAGTATCATCTTAATTTGATTTCGGCACTGAACTCAGTCACAACCATGCTCCAGCCCCATGGTAGGCCAAAATATACACCATGTTTCATACATGGTCGACTAGTCCGCATGCTTCTCTTTCCCATATTTTATGTTTATCTTTTTGGTATTGGATTAATTACAATCATGCTCCAGCCCATGGTAGGCCAAACACATGCTGCAATCTAGCCCGAGGCTAACCTAGCATACACACCACGTTTCTTGCATGACCGAACAATCCAAACACTACTCATGCCCCATCCATATTATTAAAATCATAATCTAATTTTTGGTAGTAGATTAGTCACAGTCATGCTCCAACTCATGGTAGGCCAAGCTGCATCCCAGTCCAAGACTGACCCAGCATATACACAATGTTTCTTGCATAACTGGCTAACCTAGCTAGATGCCGTCCATCCCATTAATTATATTAAATCATGTTTTCCTTACTCGACAATCATTAAGCATCAATTAACATGATTCAAGCAATATTAGTTTAGTATATAATACACATATCAATAGATATAAAATATACATCAATTATATAGATAAATTTTCATGAACATGTCAGTGATCATGTTGAAGAACCTTTATCTCTACCGGTGATGGACTCAGCACAAATTGATGATCCTTTAGATCTACGCACTCAAAAGTAAGATGTTTCGCTCGACACCTTATGCAGACAATCACACCTCTACATGATCAAGGTCAAACATAAAAATTATATATGAAGAAATTATGGATAAACGGACCTAACATTGTAGGTTCAAGATCCCTTCCAAGACTAGCTAGTCAGTCCAAGTTTTCTAGACATTTGGATCCTTCGTGATCTATAAAATCTCTAGAAAAAATTTTTAAAGAGAGAAAGTAGAGAAAAAATTTTAGAGAGAGAAAGTAGAGAGAGAAAGTAGAGAGAGAAGGTTGAGAGAGGGGAGGGAGAGAAGAGAAAAAAGGCTTTCTTTTTTTTCTATTTTTTCTAAAACTTTTTTTCTTTTTCTTTCTTTTCTCTTTTTTTTTTTCTTTTTTTCCTCCTTTCTTCTTCCTGTTTCTTTCTTCCTGTATGCCTTAGCCAAAATAGGGGACCGAACGGTCCCCTCTTGTTTGTCGGATCAGAGGCCATGATTGATGCCACTGGGGCCGATGGTAGCCAAGGTTGCTGCACAGCAGCCCATCCATTCTAGTCCGATGGTCAATGATGACTGCCGGCACCAAAAAATTCCAAAGCAAACAAGAAACCAACAAGGAAAAAATAGGGGAGGGAAATCTCAAAAAAATCTGGTGAACCCGATAGCTGGCGATGGTGATTGACATAATGGGAAGGAAGGAAAAAGTGAAAGGAAGAAGGAGGGCTTACCTTGGGCTCCGATGATCTCTCCACCTTGGATTCTCGATGGACATGGTTAAGAGTTCTAAGAAGAAACTTCGGCGATCCTCGCCGGTCTTGGCCTTGGATCTCGATGAGAAGGAGATGGAAGACACCTCTCCTTTAAATAGGACTGGAGGGAAGGAGTTCCACTCCTCTCGATGGAGGATTTTCGACTTCGATTGAGAGTCATTCGGGAAAGAAGACTCCTTCACAGAGTCTTCTCTCATTTTTTTTTGTTTAAACTGGGTTATTACATTCTCCCCCCTTAAAATAATTTTATTCTCAAAATTAACATACTGCAAAGTTAATACCCTTAGGTGAACCAAATTCTTATCCCATCGTTGACCTCCTATCTCTAGTTGAGAAAAAAAATTTGAATCCTCTATCATTGAAACCAAAGTTTCCAATCAATTTAAAATGATTTAAATCACCATGCTTTCTCTGCACACTCTGATTTAAATTCACTAAATATCTTGGATTTGCTAAATAACTTGCAAAATAATAAGATAATAATTTATCAACCTCTCAAATTATAACCTAAGATATAAATTATCCATTGAAATCCTATGAATTACCTTTGTCACATCCTTAGTGATCATAATCTTATGCTCAAGTACCCCTTAACTCAAAGTTCCTAATGATCTTAAACCTAAGCTCTGATACCATTCTATCATGCCCTGAACCCAGCACTTGGATCGAATACGTGATGGCCACATACTCTCTAGGGCAGACCCTAAAAAATATGCAAGGCCTACATAATGAGTCCACAAGAATACCAAAAGAATTAATAAATTTCAATCATATTTATTAATCAAATAAATCCATCTTTGTTCATAAAATTTAAACATATATTTGGTATCAGAAAATAACTAATTAACTAACTAAAGACTCCATTGCTCGAACTTCACATCCAACCCGACCAAAACTAAGCATCCTGCAAATCTAAAAGAGAAGAGAAAGAAGGGTTGTGAGCTTTACAGCCCATTAAGGATTCTCCACACTCACACCAGCATGAGTATGAAATATCATTTAATAAATATATATAATCGATAAGAAAATAATCATATTTATACATCAATATGATAATTAAATAATATCATCATATACACATCACATATCACCAATCAGCAATATTAATCAACATTAATTTAATGGAATTACTTATCATTTATTGATTAACATAATTCTGATCCAAATAACATTTTCATTTCGATACTGGACTAGACCCGCTCGCGCTCCAGCCCGTGGTAGGCCACCACATTTCCACCCATGATCGACAACCATATCTAAGCTCGTTGCTGACATCACAATACCATGTTTCACACATGTCGGCTAGTTTAGATATCCATCTATTAAATATAATTTATCATCTTGATTTGATTTTGGCACTGAACTCAATCACAACCATGCTCCAGCCCATGATAGGCCAAAATATACGCCACATTTCATATATGGTCGACTAGTCCGCATGCTCCTCTTTCTCATGTTTTATGTTTATCTTTTCGATGATTAATTACAACCATGCTCCAGCCCGTGGTAGGCCAAACACACGCTACACCCCAGCTAGCCCGAGGCTGACCTAGCATACACACCACATTTCTTGCATGGCCGAATAATCCAAATACCGCTCATGCCTCATCTATATTATTAAAATCATAATCTGAATTTTCGATAGTAGATTAGTCACAGTTATGCTCCAGCCAATAATAGGCCAAGCCGCATCCCAGTCCAAGATTGACCCGGCATATACACCATGTTTCTTGCATGACTGGCTAACCTAGATGCCACCCACCCCATTAATTATATTAAATCATGTTATTCTTACTTGACAATCATTAAGCATCAATTAACATGATTCAAGAAATATCAGTTTAGTATATAATACATATATCAATACATATAAAATATACATCAATTATACAGATAAATTTTCATGAACATGTCAGTGATCGTGTTGAAGAACCCTTAC
>QRFJ01006268.1:0-16832 GCA_006176705.1 Cocos nucifera | reverse complement strand
TATTATTGAACATCAAACTAATGGTTTATATCATATTAATGAACTACCTCCCGATTTTATGGCAATGCAGTATCTGTAAGTTTTTTCATATGGTGAAGATGGTTTCTATATTGGTATTATAAGAAGAAGTATTATTGAAAAACAATAACAAAAATATCAAAATGTGAGTATAAGAGAATTTTATGCTTATCGATTACAATATCGAATATCTAAAAGTCATACGTTATTATGATGAGGCAGGCTATTTTAGTAATATGTTGTTGATTGCTATACTTGTATTGAAGAGAATCATCTTTGTTGGATTAGAAAGAACCAACCTCAACTTCGATCAGAATTATATTTTGGGTTGAAAGATGCTATTAATCTAAGAGGTGATACTCAAGCTTCATCAGTTGGAAAACATATTGTGTTACCCTCCTCATTTACTGATGGTCCTAGATATTTTATGCAGAATTATCAAAATGCTATGACAATTTGTTGATGCGCAGGTTATCCTGATTTATTTATTATATTTACTTGCAATTCTAAATGATCAAAAATTAGTTATTTTTTGAAAAAGATACCAAGTCAACAATCTTCTGAACATCCTGATATTATTTTATAGGTCTTCAAAATAAAATTAGATGAGCTTCTTCATGATTTAAAACATGAGAAAATATTTGAAAGAGTTATAGCAGATTTGTATTATTTTTATTTTTTTCTATCAATTTTTTATTATTGATTTTTTAATTCTCTTTGTATTTTTTATGTAGTTGTATATTCTATTGAGTTTCAGAAGAGGAGCCTTCCACATGCACATATTCTTCTATTCCTTTATGATAATGATAAATATCCTTCTGCTATGGATATAGATCGTATCATCAATGCAAAAATTTTTTATTATAAAATTGATCTAATTACTTTTCAAGCTGTCCAATAATTTATGACTCATGGACTTTGTGGGGTTGTCAATCCTTCTTCTCCTTGTATGATCAATAATAAATGCACAAAATACTTTCCAAAAATGTTCAATGAAACAACTATGGTGGATGCTGATGACTTTCCAGTATATCGACGAAGTAATAATGATAGAGTAGTTGAAAATAATGAAATATTATTTAATAATCATTATATGGTTCCTCACAATATTGACTTATTGATAAAATATCAGGCTCACATTAATGTTGAGTGGTGTTATCATTCTCGATCGATTAAATATCTATTCAAATATGTCAATAAAGGCTCAGATCAAAGAACTATAATCTTAGAGAAAATTGGTGATGATTCTGATGCGAACAATGAGAACCATAGACCAAGTTGTGGATGAGATTAAATAATTTTTAGATTGCCATTACATTTTGGCTTTCAGAAGCATGTTGGAGAATATTTGATTTTAGAATTAATTATCATGAGCCTGGTGTTGAGAGACTTAGTTTTCATCTTCCTGATCAGCAATCCATTATTTTTCATGACTTTGCTAACTTGCTCAATGTAATAAATCAGTCTCACATTAAAGATACCATATTCATCGAGTGGATGAAAATGAATCAAAGATATGAGGATGCACGAGCATTAACTTATACTGAATTTCTAATTTATTGGGTATGGCATAGTAATATGAAAGAATGGAAATGAAGATTGTCTAGAAGATGTATTGAAAGAATATATTATGCACATCCTGTAAGTGATGAGAGATTTTATCTAAAAATATTATTAAATATTATAAAAGGGCCTACATGTTATGAAGATATTCATACTGTAAATGGTGTCACATATCCAAATTTTAAGGATGCATGTCATGCTCTTAGTTTACTAGATTCTGATAAGAAATTGAATGAATGTTTGATAGAAGCTGGTTATTAGGCAATAGATCCACAAATGAGAGTTCTATTTGTTACGAGGCTTTTATTTTGTCAGATATCAGATCCACTACAACTTTGAGAGAATAATTAAAAATTAGTATCTAAAGATATTGTATATAGGCAGAGATAAATTCTCCAATTTGATCGATTGCAATTATCAAAATCATAAATAAAAAATTACTCTTTATGAAATTAAATAGCTATTGATTAAAGGTGGTAAGTCTTTGAAATATTTTTCTCAATTATCTTTGCCAGATGCAAGTCTTCTTGATAAAAAATAAAATTGCTTAATTCAAAAAGAATTAAATTATAATATTAAAAAAGTTATAGAGGAACATAGGAAATTGTTTACTGGTCTTAATAGTGAACAATTGGTTGTCTACGAAACTATTATGGGAGCAATTTCAGCTAATATTTATAGTTTATTTTTTATTTATGGACATGGTGGTACTGAAAAAACTTATATTTATAAGACTATTCTAGCTACAGTTAGAGCTGAAGAAAAAATTGCATTAGCTGTTGTATCTTCTAGTATTGCTGCTTTACTTCTACCTGATGGAAGAACTGTACATTTAAGATTTTATATTCTGATAGTTAACAAAAAGAATACAGGGTGTGAGATTAAACCTGGTAGTTATGTTGCAAAGTTAATAATAAAAGCAAGTATTATTATTTGGAATGAAGCTCCAATAGCTCATAGATATTATTTTGAAGCTATGGATAGAAGTTTAAGGGATATTTTATGCCATGTAGATCCTGAAAATACATATAAATGTTTTGGAGGAAAAGTGATACTTCTCAATGGAGAATTTAGGCAAATTCTACCTATTATTCCTAAAGATCGAAGAGAAGATATTGTTCAAGCTTCTATTAATATATCATATTTATGGAATCATTATCATGTATTCAAGCTACAGACTAATGTGAGATTGATTAATGGAGAAGCTTCTATCATGAATGCTCGAGAGATTCAATAATTGGATACTAAAAATTGGTAATGAAGATATTGGTGAGGATGATGGGAACTACTTGGTTGAATTTTCATCAGATTTAGTCATCATACCGCAAAATGATACATATAATGATATAATACAAAGTATTTATTCTGATTTAGGTTCAAAATTACTTGATAGAGAATATTTAAATGAGAGAGCTATTCTTGCACCTACAAAAAAAATTATTGATGTAATAAATGAGAGAATACTTTCTTTAATATCTGCAAAGAAAATTATTTACTTAAGTGCAGACTCAGTTTGCAAAACATCATCTAACTGTGTAGAAAAAGATCTTTTGTATCCTACCAAGTTTCTTAATTCTTTGAAATTTTCTGGGTTCCCAAATCATGAGTTAAAGTTAAAGGTAGGAATACCAGTGATATTACTAAAAAATTTGAATCAAAGTATTGGTTTTTATAATGGTACTAGATTGGTAATTATAAGATTATTTTCTAAAATTATAGAAGCCAAAATTATCAGCAAAAGTAATATTGGTGATCGTATGTTTGTTCTAAGAGTAGTCTTATCTCCAACTAAATCTAAATGGCTTTTTATATTGAAATGAAGATAGTTGCCTCTTTCTATAGGTTTCGCTATGACTATTAATAAAAGTCAAAGTCAATCACTAAAGCAAATTGGAATATATTTGTCAACGCCTGTATTTACTCATAGACAGCTATATGTTACATTATCTAGAGTGACTAGCAAAAATAGTTTAAAAGTGCTAATAAATAATGGTGAGCATTTCAATAATTATTGTTCAATAAAGAATATTGTCTATAAGAAGATTTTTTCAAATCTACTAGCTACAATTACTATATAAGGTCTGTAATTATATACCAATATTTTTATCTCAATTTCATATTTATTTTAATTCTTTTTCTAAATATATTAATGCATATTTATTGCAGGTTCTTAATCAACTTAAAGATGCAGTGCAATTTATTGAATAAGTTAACAAATGAGAGAGATAATTGGAAGATAAAGGTTAGAATTAATATAAAGAACAATAATGAACTTGTAAGTTTGGACATGCTCATTATTGATGAAGAGGTACCTTTTCTCCTATTTTCCAATATTTTTCACTCTTACATTTGCTAAAATTTTCTTACAATAATTATTGATACTATGTTTTTTGATTTGTTGGTCTGTTAGGGTAATCATATACATGATATAATTAGAAAAAAGATTGTACAAAAGTTTCGTATGCTTATTGAAGAAGGGCATATATATCTAATTACTAATTTGAAGGTTGTACACATTAATGGAATGTATCATCCAATAAAAAATGACAAGTCGATCCTTTTCCTGCTGACCACAACATTGAAGAAAATATTGCAATATCAGATATGTCCACCTCTACACAAATTTTACTTCATAAATTATGATGAAATAGTTAATCAACTCAAGAATCATGTCTATCTTAGTGGTTGTCATGTCTCGAACCCAGCACCTAGATCGGATACGTGATGGCCACATACTCTCTAGGGCAAATCCTAAAGAATATGCAAGGCCTACATAATGAGTCCACAAGAATACCGAAAGAATTAATAAATTTTAATCATATTTATTAATCAAACAAATCCATCTTTGTTCATAAAATTTAAACATATGTTTGGTATCAGAAAATAACTAATTAACTAACTAACTAAAGACTTCATCGCTCGAACTTCATGCCCAAACCGATCGAAACTAAGCATCCTGTAAATCTGAAAGAGAAGAGAAAGAAGGATTGTGAGCTTTACAGCCCAGTAAGAATTTTCCTACACTTACACCAGCATGAATATGAAACATCGTTTAACAAATATATATAATTGATAAGAAAATAATCATATTCATACATCATCAATATGATAATTAAATAATATCATCATATACACATCGCATATCACTAATCAACAATATTAATCAACATTAATTCAATGGAATTACTTATCATTTATTAATTAACATAATTTTGATCCAAACAATATTTTCATTTCCGAGACTGGACTAGACCCGCTCACACTCCAGCCCATGGTAGGCCACCACATTTTTGCCCATGGCCGGCAATCATATCTTAGCCCATGGCTGACATCATAATATCATGCTTCACATGTGTTGACTAGTCTAGATATCCATCTATTAAATATAGTATCATCTTAATTTGATTTCGACACTGAACTCAGTCACAACCATGCTCCAGCCCCATGGTAGGCCAAAATATACACCATGTTTCATACATGGTCGACTAGTCTGCATGCTTCTCTTTCTCATATTTTATCTTTATCTTTTTGGTATTGGATTAATTACAATCATGCTCCAGCTCGTGGTAGGTCAAACACATGCTGCAATCTAGCCCGAGGCTTACCTAGCATACACACCACGTTTCTTGCATGACTGAACAATCCAAACACTGCTCATGCCCCATCCATATTATTAAAATCATAATCTGATTTTTGGAAGTAGATTAGTCACAATCATGCTCCAACTCATGGTAGGCCAAGCTACATCCTAGTCCAAGATTGACCCAGCATATACACAATGTTTCTTGCATAACTGGCTAACCTTGCTAGATGCCGTCCATCCCATTAATTATATTAAATCATGTTTTCCTTACTCGATAATTATTAAGCATCAATTAACATGATTCAAGCAGTATTAGTTTAGTATATAATACACATCAATAGATATAAAATATACATCAATTATATAGATAAATTTTCATGAACATGTCAGTGATCATGTTGAAGAACCTTTATCTCTACCGGATGATGGACTCAGCACAAATTGATGATCCTTTAGATCTATGCACTCAAAAGTAAGATGTTCCGCTCGACACCTTATGCAGACAATCACACCTCTACATGATCAAGGTCAAACATAAAAATCATATATGAAGAAATTATGGATAAACGGACCTAACATTGTAGGTTCAAGATCCCTTCCAAGACTAGCTAGTCAGTCCAAGTTTTCTAGACATTTGGATCCTTCGTGATCTATAAAATCTCTAGAAAAAATTTTTAGAGAGAGAAAGTAGAGAAAAAATATTAGAGAGAGAAAGTAGAGAGAGAAGGTTGAGAGAGGGGAGGGCGAGAAGAGAAAAAAGGCTTTCTTTTTTTCTATTTTTTCTAAAACTTTTTTCTTTTTCTTTCTTTTCTCTTTTTTTCTTTTTCTTTTTTTCCTCCTTTCTTCTTCCTATTTCTTTCTTCCTGTATGCCTTAGCCAAAATAGGGGACTGAACGGTCCCCCCTTGTTTGTCGGATCAGAGGCCATGATTGATGCCACTGGGGCCGATGGTAGCCGAGGTTGCTGCATAGCGGCCCATCCATTCCAGTCCGATGGTCAATGATGACTGTCGGCACCAAAAAATTCCAAAGCAAACAAGAAACCAACAAGGAAAAAATAGGGGAGGGAAATGTCAAAAAAATATGGTGAACCCGATAGCTGGCGATGGTGATTGACATAATGGGAAGGAAGGAAAAGTGAAAGGAAGAAGGAGGGCTTACCTTGGGCTCCGATGATCTCTCCACCTTGGATTCTCGACGGACATGGTTAAGAGTTCTAAGAAGAAACTCCAGCAATCCTCATCGGTCTTGGCCTTGGATCTCGATGAGAAGGAGATGGAAGACACCTCTCCTTTAAATAGGACTGGAGGGAAGGAGTTCCACTCCTCTCGATGGAGGATTTTCGACTTCGATTGAGAGTCATTCGGGAAAAAGACTCCTTCACAGAGTCTTCTCTCATTTTTTTTTTGTTTAAACTGGGTTATTACATTCTCCCCCCTTAAAATAATTTTATTCTTGAAATTAACATACTGCAAAGTTAATACTCTTAGGTGAACCAAATTCTTATCCCATCGTTGACCTCCTATCTCTAGTTGAGAAAAAAAATTTGAATCCTCTATCATTGAAACCAAAGTTTCCAATCAATTTAAAATGATTTAAATCACCATGCTTTCTCTGCACACTCTGATTTAAATTCACTAAATATCTTAGATTTGCTAAATAACTTGCAAAATAATAAGATAATAATTTATCAACCTCTCAAATTATAACCTAAGATATAAATTATCCATTGAAATCCTATGAATTACCTTTGTCACATCCTTAGTGATTATAATCTTATGCTCAAATACCCCTTAACTCAAAGTTCCTAATGATCTTAAACCTAAGCTCTGATACCATTCTATCATGCCTTGAACCCAGCACTTGGATCGGATACGTGATGGCCACATACTCTCTAGGGCAGACCCTAAGAAATATGCAAGGCCTACATAATGAGTCCACAAGAATACCAAAAGAATTAATAAATTTCAATCATATTTATTAATCAAATAAATCCATCTTTGTTCATAAAATTTAAACATATGTTTGGTATCAGAAAATAACTAATTAACTAACTAAAGACTCCATTGCTCGAACTTCACATCCAACCCGACCAAAACTAAGCATCCTGCAAATCTAAAAGAGAAGAGAAAGAAGGGTTGTGAGCTTTACAGCCCATTAAGGATTCTCCACACTCACACCAACATGAGTATGAAATATCATTTAATAAATATATATAATCGATAAGAAAATAATCATATTTATACATCAATATGATAATTAAATAATATCATCATATACACATCACATATCACCAATCAGCAATATTAATCAACATTAATTTAATGGAATTACTTATCATTTATTGATTAACATAATTTTGATCCAAATAACATTTTCATTTCGATACTGGACTAGACCCGCTCGCGCTCCAGCCCGTGGTAGGCCACCACGTTTCCACCCATGATCGGCAACCATATCTAAGCTCGTTGCTGACATCACAATACCATGTTTCACACATGCCAGCTAGTTTAGATATCCATCTATTAAATATAATTTATCATCTTGATTTGATTTTGGCACTGAACTCAATCACAACCATGCTCCAGCCCATCATAGGCCAAAATATACGCCACATTTCATATATGGTCGACTAGTCCGCATGCTCCTCTTTCTCATATTTTATGTTTATCTTTTCGATGATTAATTACAACCATGCTCTAGCCCGTGGTAGGCCAAACACATGCTACACCTAAGCTAGCCTGAGGCTGACCTAGCATACACACCACATTTCTTGCATTATCGAATAATCCAAATACCGCCCGTGCCTCATCTATATTATTAAAATCAAAATCTGATTTTTCGATAGTAGATTAGTCACAGTTATTCTTCAGCCAATAATAGGCCAAGCCGCATCCCAGTCCAAGATTGACCCGGCATATACACCATGTTTCTTGCATGACTGGCTAACCTAGATGCCACCCACCCCATTAATTATATTAAATCATGTTATTCTTACTCGACAATCATTAAGCATCAATTAACATGATTCAAGAAATATCAATTTAGTATATAATACATATATCAATACATATAAAATATACATCAATTATACAGATAAATTTTCATGAACATGTCAGTGATCGTGTTGAAGAACCCTTACCTCTACTAGTGATGAACTCAGCATAGAAATTGATGATCCTCTAGATCTATGCACTTGAAAGTAAGGTATTTCGCTCGACACCTTATGCAGACAATCACACCTCTACATGATCAAGATCAAACATAAAAATTATATATGAAGAAATTATGGATAAACAGACCTAATATTGTAGGTTCAAGATCCCTCCCAAGACAGCTAGTCAGTCCAAGTTTCCTAAACACCTGAATCCTTCGTGATCCATAAAATCTCTAGAGAGAGAAACTAGAGAGAAATTTTTAGAGAGAGAAAATAGAGAGAGAAGGTTAAGAGAAGGAAGAGAGAGAAGAGAGAGAAAAGGCTCTTTTTTTCTATCTTTTCTCTTTTTTTCTTTTTCTTTCTTTTCTCTTTTTTTCTTTTTCTTTTTTTTCCTTCTTTCTTCTTCCTGTTTCTTTCTTCATGTGTGCCTTAGCCAAAATAGGGGATGGAATGGTCCCCTCTTGTTCATTGGATTAGAGGCCATGGTCGGTGCCACTGGGGTTGATGATAGCCAGGGTTGTTGCACAGCAGCCCATCCATTCCAATCCGACGGTCGATGATGACCGTCGGTGCCAAAAAATTCCAAAGCAAACAAGAAACCAACAAGGGAAAAACATGGAAGGGAAATCTCAAAAATATCCGATGAACTCGATGTTTGGTGGTGGTCACTGACATAATGGGAAGGAAGAAAAAAGTGGAAGAAAGAAGGGGCGGGCTTACCTTGGGCTCTGATGATCTCTCCACCTCGGATTCTTGATGGATATGTTTAAGAGTTCTAAGAAGAAACTCCGGCGATCCCTACCAGTTTTGGCCTTGGATCTCGATGGAAAGGAGAGGGAAGACATCTCCTCTTTAAATAGAGCCAGAGGGGAGGAGTTCCACTCCTCCCAGTGAAGGATTTTCGACTCTGATTGGGAGTCGTTCGGGAAGAAGACTCCTTCACAAAGTCTTCTCTCATTTTTTTTGTTTAAATTGGGTTATTACAGTGGTAAGAACAAAAAACATATTTCTATATTTTACTTAACTTTTTGGTTATTTTATTCAACTAATAAATATTTTTTATGTCTATGTTTTGCAGATGTTGTTGGAAATTTAATTACCATGAGACCTTTAGAGAATATTCATGCTAATAACTTAATTATTTAAAAAAAAATTGGAGCTATTGATGCTTGAGTATGTATTTTACTTTATATACAGTACATGATTTATTTAAAAATATAGTATTTATCTTTCTAATCCTACCTGATGTTTTTGTAGTGGATTACAGATAAAGGTCATCCTTTGGGGTAATGTTATTGATTATATAGATGAAACTGAAATTTTGCAAAGTTTCTCTCATCTAATTCTAATTGTAACATCAACAACTGTTAAAGCATTTTAAGTTATTCAAAACTTATTTTTAATTTTGTCTTTGATATTAGAATTTTTGTTCTTAATAAGAAATTTATATTATAGGTGAACATTATTTTTCCTCTATGAGTGTAACGAAAATTTATGTCAACTTGGATATACCAGAAGTGAAAAGTTTTAATCATAGGTATTGTTTATGTATTCATTATATATCTTATTATAAAATTTCATAGGACAAACTACTAACTAAATTTTATAACTATTTCAATAAAGATTTACCATGTGTAAATGATGTTCAAGAGATTATATCTCAAAGCCAATTATAAACTACTTCTACTAATCCATTATATGTCAAAAGGATGACAATTCAAGAAATAAAATCTATTGAATGGGATTGTCATGGATAGGTGATTAAACTTATATAATACTAAAACTTCATTCATATGTCATGTAAATTTTCTAAATTTGGTATTTATATTTAAATATATAACTATAATTAATATTAAACTATTTGATTTGTAGGAAACTATCTTTAATTGCCAGGCTTTTATAAGCAACATTGAAACAAAATTTGGATGGTGCTATATGGCTTGCCAAATTTGTTAGAAAAAAGTAAGATGCACTAATGTTGGATTCAGGTGTGATCGATGCAATATAGAGCCTAAGTACCCAATGCTAAGGTTTGCTTCACATTTAATACTTAGAATTTATATGTTATATATTTTAATATCACATCTTTTATGCATATCCATTATAATTTTTTATTTGTTAGTTATAATAAATTTTGATTTAGTTCTATTCTTTCTTTTACTTTAGATACTGATTACAATTTCATGTTGTAGATGATACTGGATTTGCATCATTCATTCTTTTTGTTAAAATTACTCAATGGTTAATAGGCAAATTAGCTAAAGAATTATGCATAGATAAGGTATATACAACATATATTTTATATTTTATTTATCCAATTGATTAGTTAATAATATAAGGTTATGTATTTCTCTTTATGCAAAAAGATGATGATTCTATTATTCCATTAGAAATCAAAAAAGCTATAAGACCAAGTTATACCTTCCAAATTAAAGTTGATGAATACAATCTCAAAGAAGAAAGACAAAGTTATAATGTTCTCAAAATAATTTTGAATGATGCATACAATGAATTAGCGGACAAGAAAAATCATGAAAAATCCTTTGTGAGTGATGTATTTCTATTCTTTTACATATTGCTTATTATATTTATCTACTTTATTCTAATAATTAATAATTAAATTTTTTTTATAGATTGAAGCAAATCAAGATGATAGTCCTGTTGTTGATAAAACTATGAAGAAAAGAGATGTACATGAAAAGCAAACAAGTAGCCGTGCTCTACTTATTGATGAATATTCTAAAACAACTGATGCTAAAAATATTATTTCAAGAAATAATTTTTGTAAAAATGATTATGTTACTTTTCTTTATACCTCCATTTAGAATACTTGATATCATCTATGATATTTTTTATATTATTTTGACTTTTTAATCTAAAAATTTTGTAACATTAGATATGCAAAATATATTTTTTTTTAAAAAAAATCATATACCATGTATCGCATGGGTTATAATGTAGTATATATATAAAATAATATCTATGGAGGAGTATTATGGTGTTGCCAACTCAGCAAGTTAAAATTCTTTCAATACGCTACATGTTGAGCTCCGACTTTTTAAATTTTTTTTTTATTTTTCTGCATCAATCACCGTGCTGGCTGTTCTCCTATATTGCCAGCGTTTCCTTCACCTGCCAAGCATTCCCTCCACCAGTTCGCTTACTCCCTACTCCACCATGCCACTACCTACTTCTCCCCCTCCCATAAGCTTGGCCAGGGTAGGTTCGGACCCGTATTCCATAGTGGCCTTCCCTCCGGCCAGGAGATCGTCGTCAAGCTTATGGACTTTGATTCCCTCCAGGGAGAGTGTGAGTTCCAAAATGAGCTCGCCCTCGTTGGCAAGATGCTCGCCATGGCATCCTCCCCGGAGCATGGATGGGTGGTGGCTCTCCTCGACTACTGTAGCTCCGACAAGAAGCACCATCGCTAGTGGTGGTGGCGATAGTGGGAGGCGCACAAGGAGGAGGTGGTGGAGGCCTCCACCGTCGGCATTAGGACAGGGTGGAGGCTACTCCTGGAGTATGAGTTGATGCACAATGGGAGCCTTCGGGATGTGTTGCTCGACTAGCGATGCCTGGAGTTGATGGACTGAGGCCGCCGATTCTCGGTGGTGCTCGACATCGCCTGCAACCTCCAGTTCCTCCACACCGTGTGCGAACCCCTAGTCATCCACAGTGACATCAAGCCCAGCAACATCCTCCTCGATGCCTACCTCTCCGCCAAGATCACGACTTCGGTCTCGCTCACCTCAAGACCCCTATCGCTGATGACCTCCAGGCCTTCATCATCTCCCCTACCTCCAATTTAGGCGATAATGAGGTGGCCATTGAGAACGTGCCGAATAAGGCCATGATCAGTGATTCCAAATCCTTTCCGAATGTCAAGGAGTCAGCGGTGGGAGGAGGAGAGGATGAGGCTTCAATCATGGGAGAGACGGCCGAGAGCACCACGATGGCTACCAAGGTTTGAGGAGTCAATTGGATGCGGAGGGTTAGCAATTAATGGTGGTGGCCTGTGCACACGAAATCCTAAAGCATAAAAAAGAAAAAGAAATAAAAGAAAGAAAAAGTGGGGAAATAGGGCACGGACAGAGGACTACTTCTCCTTTGAGAATCTACTTCCAATCCATAGGTGGAATTTTATTTCATCTAAAACTTGAATTCAATCTCTATAAATTGAAACCCCTCTTTGTTCCACATCCTTTCATTGTTGGGATTCATCGATTTTCTTCCTAACATTTTTTAATTCTGTTTGATTCCTATTCTCATATTTGAAGACAAGTGTTCGGTCAAATCGTAGCCCCCAACATCACTAAAAGCTAGGTAATCCCTTAAGAAACATTATCTCTGATTTTTTTATAGTGATTTCTATGGTATATGCACTGATTTTTTGGGGATAACTTGGATTTCTATGAGCTCTATTTTGGCTGTTCCTTTTTATGATTTTTTTGGCACCGCCCGGCACCATCCATCATCGATGAGCTCTGATCACGGGAGCCATGGCTGCGCCACCATGGGAGGAAGCCTCGCCACCTATTCTGATGGGTTCTCCGTGGCATTGGTGGAAGAGGAGATGTGGATCCATAGATCCCCTATTTTGTCCTAAATGAAAGAAGAAAAATGAAGAAGAAAAGAAAAAGGGAAAATTAAAAAAAAATAAAAAAAAAGAGACAGAATTTCTCTACCTTCGCTCTCTCCCATCTCTGATCTTGAATCTTTCTCTCTCTAAAAAATTATTTTCTCTCTCTATTTCCTCTCTCCTATTTTCAATCTCTATTAAGATTATTGGATTTTTGAAAAAGAGAAAAAAGGGAGAAAGGAAGAAAAGAATGAAAAAGATTTTCTCTCTTCTCTCTCTTCTTTCCCTCTCCACTTTCTCTCTCTATAATATTGATCTAACTATCTTCTTTCTTTTCTCTTTTTCTAACTCTAGGAAGCTTTTGATGACCGCCCCCTGCTCTGCAGAGTAGCAGTGAAAGTAGGTCTAGAACTATTGTTGGAATAGCACCTGCCTCCGGAACTAGAACTAGTGCGACGAAAAGTGGGACAACCACCTTCACGATTACAAGAAGGTGCACAACTACGAGGCCTGCACCATGTCTTCCACAGTTGGTAGTGCCGCCGGAGATCGGCCCTCCTACTGGGCCATGGAGTGGCACGAGCGGAATTCAAAATGCAAGAGCAAACAAAGCGAGCCGAGCAAAGGAGGGATGGCCGGGATGGGAGATGTTGGTAGCGGCAGAAAGGGGACCGGACAGGAGGCAAGGGAGGACAAAAGAGGGGCAATGGTGGTGCTGCGAGAGGCGATATCGGCAAGGGCATCAAGGGGTGTGATCGGGATCAGCGTTTGTCAAGAGAGAAGGAAAGTGGTGGTGGGGTGGCATTGACGAGTGCAAAGAAGGTATAGAAGAAGAAAAGGGACTGAGGTGCGATCGGGATCGACATTTGCCGAGAGAGATGGAGAGCCATGGTAGGGCAGCACCAACAAGTGCGGAGAAGGTATGAGAACAGGAAGGAGGAAGAAAAAGAAAAAATAATAACATATTATTTTATAAAATAATAAAAATATAATATATATAATAAATAAAATAAAAATAAAATAAAATATTAAAAAAGTTAAAGAATATTTATTATAAAAAAAATTAATAATTATAGACTATAATTATTCATCCCATGCAACATGCAGGTCTTTGACTAGTTTTATATGTAATAATATTTTATACCATGAATCTACCATTTGTTGGGTTTAATCCTTCCTAATCGAAACATGTCACGTAGCTACACCAACCTTCAACGTTATTGTGGCAAAGAATTCATGAAAATATTTTAGTTTAGTTTTTTGGAGCTTGGTATCCCAAGAGCATAGGCATTGGATGTAGAGGTGTCAATGGGTCGGGTCCAGACCCGAGACCCATGAGTATTTATCCAACGATCTGGGTCTGGTGTTAGTATCAGACCCATTTACCCAAACTCGGACCTGGACTCGATAAATCATAACATAAACCAAAATAATATATATATATTAAACATAATAGAAAATCTAGATATCTCTCATTCTAACTCTCTCCCTCTATTGATCTCCCATCTTCGGTCTCCGCTCCTCGCCCCGTCTCTCTCTCAATCTCCCTTGCCGACGAGGTCGGACCCCCTCCTTCTCTCTCTCAGTCTCTCCCTCTCTTGATCTTCTTCGCCGGCGAGGCCTGACCCTCTCCCTCCCTCTCTTAATCCCTCGTCAGTGAGGCTAGACCCGCTCGCTCCCTCTATCCCTCTCTCGATCTCCCTCGCTGGTGAGGCTAGACCCGCTCGCTCCCTCTATCCCTCTCTCGATCTCCCTCGCTGGTGAGGCTAGACCACCTCCCTCCCTCTCTTAGCCTCCCTCTCTTGCCAGTGGACCATCGCCCATGCCCCCTCCGATCTCCTAGTAGACTGTAGTTGGACCCCAAACTCTTCCACACCCCCTCGGATCTCTCGGCGGACCATCGCCCACGCTACCTCGAATCTCCCGGTGGATCGCTACCAGACCCTGATCTCGCCCGCACCCCCTCGGATCTCCTGCTGGACCTTCACCTGCAACCCCTCGGATCTCCCAGCGAACCATGGCCAGACCCCAATCTCATCCATGCCCCCTCGAATCTCCCGACGGACCATGGTCAGATCCCGATCACACCCGCACCACCTCCCCTCTCTCCCTTTCTCAGTCTCCCTCTCTCGATCTCTTCCTTTCTTAGTCCCTCCCCGCCTCTCCCTCTCCACTGCGAGATTCACTCATCGATGGGCCATTGTCGAACCCCGATCTTGGGTCCCAGAATCGGGTCTGGATATCCGGGATCCATTTAGGTCTAAGTCTGGTATTTCAAGGCTAGACCTGTGGGGTTTTCAATAAGCAAATTTATTTAACAATGCAGCTATTGGATGGAGCCAGTTATATTTTAAGTCTAGCCATAAACTTTCTATAATTACAGTAGGTCTAGTAGTGGTAAAAGATTGAGCATTTATTTGTATGGATCCTCACATATCAGTTTTATTTAATATTCTCTAAATTTAATAAACTATTCATGAATAATGATTATAAAATTAATGACAAGAGCATATATTTATATATTCATATAAGCTTTTTCTACAAATATATGGCCTTATAAATCTAAACTATTTGTAAATGGTTTGTGATCAACATGGCAATGGTTTGTTTGGATATGGCTATAGATCTAGCCAACACTCTTCACCTATTCCTTAATCACACATCCTAGCAACTCCGCAAGACACAAGAAAGAAATCCAATTAATGGAACTAATATATATATATGCTTGTATATTATGTGAGCACGTGCATGGTGAGGAGTTGTGGCTTCTCCTGACTTAATTTTTGCTTTAATTTATAATGCAGCATGAGTACTTTTATTAAGTAGCTATCAACCAACTTTGGAGTCTACGCAAAAAAAATGAAGAATCACTAAGACAAGGCTATAGTAACATGCATAATTATAATAATTTTACATGCATAATAATAGTTTTTCTTATTTCATGTAATTTTTTTCCTGCTTTTACCAACTTATTGTTTTTTAAGTTTTTGATAGGTTTGATATTTTGTGTCACAAATCCAAATGATTAGCTTGCATCATCAAATAGATATTGATAGCTGCACAATTATTTTTTTAAATAAAATACGTGATAGCTGCTAGTTGCCAACATACAACCACAAAATATCTTGTTAAAGATAAAACCATGTAATATGCTAGCATTTCTTAAATCAATATAAATATTTTCTAATTATATGTTCTAACTAGAATGGATATCGATGAAGCCAAATCTCATCACACCTTTTGGCAATTTATAAATTGCCTTAGTAAAAGAATAATAAAAGATAAAAATAATTATGATATGTCAGTTATTTCAAAATCTATAAAGATTTTTCATTTATGTCCACCTGACATTTTGTAATACATTAATTATATATAAAACTCACCATCAAGTAGGAAATGATGAGTGAAATACGGGTGTGGTATGGGTTTTTTCAACCCAAAATATTGATCAATATTTAATATATACAGCAACAAAGTTCATAAAGTGGTGCCACACATTGTCCTTTTTCGTATCCCAAGCTATGGCATGATCCATTGCAACTTTTGGTCTCCACGTCACATAATGCAATACAATAATATCTTGCTTGCGCTGTAACAACAAAATAATTTTTGAATTAACATGTATATTTATACTTGCATGAACAAATATTTAGAAAATCTAAGAAAAATTAAGGTGTGCTACATGAATATTAAATAAAAGAGAATGATGCATTTTAAGGCCTTCATGTCAAGATATTCTTTCAATTTTCTATACTAAAATAGAAGAAGAAACATACCATAAGCAAAGAACATAGCAAGAACTATGATGGCAATGAAAATTTTATTGGCATTGGAAGAGGAAGAGGAAGCCATATCAAATTTCTTGATCTAGTCTAAGAATATGCCTTAGGGCTTTGAATTTATATTTGTCCAAAATATTTATTTTGTTGAGTA